>JAECUM010094291.1:0-66912 GCA_016617855.1 Megalonaias nervosa | reverse complement strand
GAGAATTTGATTCTCCTCGACCGCTGTTTTATTGCGCACTTTACAAATGGTTGTGCTAGCCGTTTGTCGCCCTTCTTTCCAGTGGATTAGATCAACAAACCAAAGCTCTCTTCCCTACGCCAATGGTGCAACAAACAGTGACTCACGACAGGAATTCCTCTAAAAAAAACAAAAAACCAGCTGGAAGTTATGATCTGTCAGGAATAACACTCCAGCTCGTACGCTTGGCTCAATTCATCCTAAGCTCTTAACCAGCACCTCTCAGAAGTTGCTATCTGACAAAATATGTTTCTTGATTACTGTAGCTTCTGCATGCCAGTCTGATGTCCATGGACAATAAATGTGTGGTCATCAAAACACTCTCTTTCATCGATGAGTCATTTCTGCAGAACCAGAATTGCATTACTCAAACACTATGTACAGAGCACAGAAAGTATCGGGTTGGGGCGAGGGATATACTTGCCCAATCACATTACTTTTGAAACCCTCACTCTCCTTCCTGCAAACGCGAGCATCCTCATCGAAGTATCGCTCAAAGCAAAAAGTGGCAAACAACAGTAGCCACTTAGCGATGGCGAGGAAAGGTTAGGGGATAGGTTGAAAAGAGTTTTCTCCCATAGTGTATTTTTAAAATAGACGAGAAAGACGAATGTTTGCGTCTTTCATCGATAGCTGGATTCGATAGGTAGCCGCGGTTATTCCTAACGTTAATAGGATTACATACGTGTTTTTGAAGAAGCATAATATACTAAAATTTCCAAAAAATATGACTTTTCTTATCTATGGATTGGAAATATTTGTAATATCCATTCCAATTCAATTTAAGCATAGTATGACAATTGGATGAGTCATGTTTCAAATAAAGTCTAATTAAAGCCAAATAAGGTTGTGCAAGTATTACTCGAAAAATGTTTAGCCTCAAATAGAATCCTCAGATTATATAATGAAATATTAATACAGTTAAATTTTGGCTGGACAGACGGATCTATCACTAAAATCCCCATCAAAATGTGGGTGGGTAGCCTTATGCCGGGATAAATGAAGTAATCTATTACTATGATCCCCATATTTGTAATGGTATGTAGGTATAGTCATGTTGCGACAGACAAGTCTGTCATTAACATCTCTGTAATTGTAGAAAGATGAGCCACAGACCTGGCGAGACGGACGGATCTATCACTATTATTCCCGTTATTGTAATTACATTTAGTCAAAGGTACATTAAGAACGGACAAATTTATCATTAATATCTCCATCTCCGAGTCAGACTGATGTTTCACTGAGATCCTTTTTATTATAACTGTATATAGCCATAGCATGGTAGAACGGACAGATCCGTCATTAAGATATCTGTAATTGGCAAAAAATGAAGTCGTAGATCTGTTGAGATGGTCAGATCTTTTAATAATATTCCCATGCTAGAGTCGGCTGGACCGGCTGGAAAGCTGGCTCAACTGGTTGGATGACCGTGTAGGGTTTCGGATGGCGATATGGTTGTAAAGGAAAGATCCGTTGGATCCATTACAAAACCCATTCACCTGGACACAGCGGCTGGAAGGTCATGCTCAGGCAATCGGTGGGATTTAAGTTACGAGCACTGCCAAAAATGGTGGTTCATACCCCCATTGTATCATAATTACTTGTAGGAATTTTAAAATTTGCATCATCCTCACCTTCTTCCTTGCTTTGGATGGATAACTTTTGGAAAACCGTAGTCTATGTACTCTTCGACCATACGGTGCATACACAGCATGGTACTGATGAAGTATATTTTGTGTACACGCAAGGCACGACTCGTGCATGTTCTTCCTGGCCTTTAACTTGTTGCATTTATTACACTTCGTCTACAGGCTTCCCTGAAATGCCAAGATAAAACAAAACACAATAAAAATTTATAAATTAACAATGATTGTGTTAATTAGTCTTTTAAAACAACAGCCATTCGTAACTGAGTTTCCGAGCAATAGGTAATGTGCTGGAAACTGAATAACAACATGAAGCAACGATAGCATTTGTACCATGTGGTCCAAAAATTGCTAAGTCAAAGAAAGTGAACGAAATTCACAAAATAGTATTTACCGTTATCACATGTTTAGGAATGAACATTAATTCAAATAAATCCCAAATCCTGTATGCATCGTTCGGATTTAACACAAATTTGGCTTTAGATTCATGGGAGGTCTCTAATATGATGCTGCACGGAAGAGAAGCTTAAAAACTCGCAACATCTGGTGGTGGCAAGGGGAGGCAATGGGCAAGAGCTACTGCCCTCTGTCCACACCAGATAGACAGAAAAGACAAATTTTCATAATTTTAGTTAGGCTGGATTCGGGAGGTAGTATGATTATATCCCTAACGTTAAGGTGATTAGGGAACATGCTTGTAGGAGAAATACTGTAATGTGCACCCTGACAATGAAATGTACAGCATGAATCAAGACTGGAAAGTATCACTATGGTTACCTCCGTGACCTTTACAGAATCGAAGCTATTTGACCCGCATCAGATGAGCTTGTTCTGATTGGGAAATATGGTGTCATATTTGTGATGTTATTGTGGCTTCAGAAGTTTAAGTTTTTGCATCTCTGAAACGATGGTGCTTATATTATGAAATTTGTTTGATTGGCATCGTAAGGATTTCTATGCACTGCTGGAAAAAAAACTGGTTTTGAAGTGAGAGTTTCATTTTCCTATCCTACTGCAAAGGTTTTGCATTTAGCTCTAATTGTATGATACTGCTTCTTGTACATCCAGAACACATTTTAAATCCTCTTATTTTGGAATCTGCTATTCATTCATAAGTAGGTCAGAATGAACAAAGTCTCGATCTGGAAAGGCAATTTCAGATGTTTGAATTCTACAAGGGTGGAGTAAGGAATGACATTCAGGAACAATTTTGTTTTCAAGAAAACCTATGTTTGATTTATAAATAAAAACCTAATACCCAGTAACATTAAGGTTAATGAGGTTATCAAGGCTATTACCTGGTCAAATCTCTGTGTATCACCTGTGTTATTTGAATGCATGATAGTTTTTAAATATAAAATCTCTGTTGTCTTACACATATTATTTGACTGAGTGCCATTCTGGTAAATATGTGCTTTACATGTATTATTACGACTCTATGATCTTAAACTAAGTAACAGAAAAGAGCAAAAACCGACAAGTTTTGTAAAATTCAACAAACATCTCATTTTCCTAGAATACGAAAGTGAAAAATTAAAAATAAAACGTACAGTATTGTGAGTTAAATTCCAAAATAGTCCTAAAAGTTTTATCACAAGGCCTAATGCATAACGTTCCTACTGGACTCCAGTCTTATTCCAAATGTATTCCAAAATTGAATGTGTTTATGTGCATGTAGTCTTGATTAAGTTAATGTTCCAGTGGCTTGTAGTGTGTCAATGTGCTAACAGTCTTTGGATTTATCACAATAATATAATCCAAATATGTCCTTGTCTGAATTCACTGTAATTCCAAATTAATGTTCCATTCCAAGAATGTTATATTATGTATATCCATTGAATAATAATCTTAATAAATAATTCCATCCAAATGAAATACTAAGCACAAAAATGTAATTGATTCTACCTCAGATGTTAAATACAATAATGAGTAATTACTCAAGTAAACAACTTTATATATTAAACGCTAAGACACAAAAGTAGAACCAGGATGAGGGATAAAATCTCATTTCAAAAATATTCTAAATTGTCAACAAGATGAAGTCTATTACCAACCATTATAATAAGGAACACGGGAAACATCAGGTTGACCAGGTTCATAATGGGGGGGGGGGATTCCAGTGTCCTTGAACAAGATTGAAATAAACATTTTTACTTCCATTACTAATGATGCTATTATTTAATTCACACTCATGAAGAAATATTAACTATGTATCATTTGTTTACAAAATAAAAGGTACTGGTCAGGTACACAATGTATTGACTTTGGACAAGGTCAAGTCCAAAATACAATTATAAATAACATATAATCATGGAGAAAAAATAAAATTAAATATTGTATTACAAATTAAATACACATAACAGTATCACATGCATTATTTAAATGAGTGTCATTTTGGTAAGATCTCTGAATAGTGGCATTATACCGGTTTTACCCATTTTTACCTCTTTGGGCCTTGATACACGTCACAGCCTGTATCACCCATGACTTTGCAAGGGTGCTGCATATTATGTACAACCTATGGATGATTAAATCATTTATAATTCACGAAAATGACCAGGCATGGGGCATAGAGGCTTATTACATATATCAGAGCCCAAAAGGGTAAAAAGGGGACAAAACCGGCCAGATTAGCACGACTCATACTATGTACAACCATGGATGATCAAAACGTATATACAATTTTGAGACTGTGTATGTGCACACATCAATGGCAGGCAGCCAGTACAAGTTCGTCGATACGTGCTCAGACTATATAAAGCTTGCTGATCTGTGATTACAACTGAGACAGATTTTATCAGAACAGTCGATCTTACTCTACTTTTACTGTTTGCAAGTCCGCAACCGCACAATTTCTAATCTGTGCTCCGAGTTGTTAGTGATTTTCCATTTCCGCCAACACAATCTCGAATTCGGCCATAGTATTTATTTTATCCTCGATAGCCACGGAATAGAGTTTACTAAACGTGTTGAGACTGCTCTGTGCCGCTGCAAGCAGCTCTGAGCAGACATGTACTAGTCAAAGTAATCATATCGAAATTAACTTGCTAGCACCATCAGAGACACCGGTTACTATTGTTATAGCCCAGACAATAATTCCAATTGGCGCACCTACGATGGTTGTCGTTGTTGCGATCCAGCCACACCAATATCAACAGTTGCTTCTGCGGCAAGTCCACAAATAGTATCTACCAGCAAACACGCGCGTTTGTATTTCACAATCGACGCAGTCCTCTTGGTGATTTCATCTCGCGGTTGTTCCGCTTCGAATATTTTTTCACGTCGGTAAGATAAAGATTGTGCTTTTTATGTTGGAATTGTAAAATCCCTCGCATTGCATTACGCATGTCTTTTTATATTCTAAGTCGGCAGATGTAGACTCTCTAACATTAATACAAGGTGTGTTGAGCAAGCAAAATTCCTTTCTGCTGACTGTATCAGTTAATGCATGTGTTTTTCATGGAAGAGCTGTTGCATCAAATTTTTATGTAATGACGTATGCAAACCCAGAAAACATACAGTAAAACGGTCGTGAACCCTGTAGTCTGACGGAAACTGATAAAGTGTATAGTCAGCAATTAATAGGGGAGCAAGCATCAAATGGATGTCCTTACTTGGTTTTGAGGGTGCCTTCTCGAATCGCATATAAACGAGATGCGGCTCTACCGGACCAGTTCGTTCCGCCAAGAACTCTTGAAGTCCACCTTTCTTACAAGTAAGAAACTGTCTGCATTTGTAAGATTTTCTTGAGGGTCTAGGGATTTTATTGTTAAGATGTTTTGTTGGTGTATTTTGGTAGCAGTTCAATCTTAGATCGACGCGTTTGGAACATTTTTGTATTCTTTTAATATTCTTTAACTATTTTTTTTTATTATCATGTATTGGAAAGTTATATTACATTAAGAATTTATATTTGTAATCATACTATTGACTATTGTAAAGACGAGTTCACTACCAACTTCATGTTCAGTAATAATTAATTTAGAAATAAAACATGCTTTAAACTATAGAGCATAAAATTTTGGTATTTTAGATCAAATTCAGTATCATACTTTTCTACACAATGATTGTTGTATTAGTCTGAAGTATTGAATTTTTACACACTTTGGCTATCGCTATTTTATTCGATATTGCTTGAACATTCGCTAAAATCATCGTACATTGTTTCAGACGCTTCAGACTAAACAGGTCATTTAGTCAGACACTCTACTTTTCCTTGTACAATATTATATAAAGTTTTCTTTTTCTTTCCTTCATAAGCCTGCCCTAGTTTATTTCGTTCCATTTCTAAGGTCACTCCAAAGTTAATCAATTTATCAATATGTCTCTGAAAGCGCATATAACATCTTTTGTGTCTCTTTGCTAAATCGTTATGATGCACTCAAACGATACAACGATCAATTTTTCTCTGTCACAGATTTTATATACCAGTCATTTGGTAGTTTAATATCATTTATAGAGACCTCAATAGTTAGTAGTAAAGTTCATAACATTTTTAATGACTTTATCTACCTAAATGCTCATCGAACAGTGTAGCTGGCAGATGAATGCACATTTGTATTGATAAACTGTTTTTATACCTTGCTTAATTTATGCAGTGTAGATAATATCCTACAACTAATTTTGCAAACTTGAGTTGTTCTAGGTGTACAAGACGCGGCATGTTGTGATGCATTAGTTATATGGGCGAGGGTTAGCATGAATTTGCATATAAAGAGCTGGATTGTACAACTAAGTATTCTTGCTGCGGGATTGCAAGAGGTAATCAGCACTATATACTACATTTAATTTTTTTTATCGTGTACAAATGCACAATGAGATAAATGTGGCTTGATAGCTTGGTTATCAGGGTACCAGGATGTCGCATGTGTAAACCCCAACAGTTTCGCTGTTGTACTACACCATGTTGAACTGGACAAACAAGTAAGAGGTATTATTCCGTCCAGTGTGATCATGTACTTGTTCCCTGTGTGGATGCAGATGTCTGTCCAATGTGGGCAGACATATTCCAGTCCTGTGCAGACATGTAATTGTTCCTTGTGTGGGTGCATATATCAATCCTGTGTGGGTGCATATATCAATCCTGTGTGGGTGCATATATCAATCCTGTGTTGGCTTGCATTATTTAGTCCTGTGTGGACCATCACTGCTGTGTGTGAGAACATAAATCTGTCCTATGTAGACCGGAAGGTGTAGACATATTTTATTCCCGGTGAAGACTAGAATTTGGTGCAAGATACATAAACATAGACATCGTGTCGTACTTTCTTTGAATTTAGTTTGAATTGTAGGATGGATTGATACAATACTTATTTATTGAACGAAGAGATGGCAATGTGAATGTGTAATTAATTTGCTGTAGATGAAATATTATTTTTAATCACTTACATTTGTGAACAGTTGTTGCTTACTTCCCTAGTAAACAGGCACATAAACAGGCCTATCATAAATTGTAATAGTTAAGGTGTAACAACTTTATATCCCAATCGTTTGATAGTTTAATACCATTTCTGGAGGCCTCAATAAACTCCAAGATATTATTAGCGTCAATCTTATATATATATATATATATATATATATATATATATATATATATATATATATATATACACGCACACACACACAACAGTAATTCTTTAATATAGAAGGAGATTTATCTTTGAAATTTTGGCACGCGACTAATTGTAAGCATATGATGTATTTACAGTCAACTAACGTGTGAAGTCCAAATCAGTTTCAGATACGATTCAATGCCAAGTATCCACTACCGAAATCGAACCTTCAATTATCAAATTTGATTTTCACATAAACCAGATAACACGGTTGTCTCCATACTTATAAAAAAGAATTTTGTACTAAACAAAAATTCGAGCCATAGATTGTCTGCGAGTACGGCACGTAAGTTGTCACCGCTATTGCTTGTGTTGAGAGTGTAAATAAAAACCATGTATTTTGCCTGTTGAAATGTTTGAAAAACACTTATGGCCCCCTACCTTTATGAGCTATCAGAAAAAATAAGCCATTACTATTTACGCCTCGTTTAATAAGCATAGATAGTAATTATAGGCCGACCTGATATTTCCATCACCCCCACTAGAAATATTCATTTATTTTTCTATATTAGCAAAATCTGTTCTAACTATATGCAGATTAAATCAAAATAGCCTATCTCTCTTTGAATTTAGACGTACGCAAGATCGACCGTTTTGATTAAATCTGTCTCAGTTGTAATCACGTAGCAAGCTTTGTATTGATTGATCAGTAATGGCTGCCTGCTACTGATGTGTGCAGATACACAGTCTCAAAAGTGTATATACGTTTTAATCATCCATGGTTGTACATAGTATGAGTAGTGTTAATTTGGCCGGTTTTGTTCCCTTTTTACTCTTTTGGGCTTTGATTTACGTCATAAGCCTCGTGGATTATTAATGCGAATCATCTATAGGTTGCACACAGTATGCAGCACCTTTGCAAAATCATGGGGGATACAGGCTGTGACTTATATCGGGGCCCACAGGAGTAAAAATAGGGTTAAACTGCCATAATCACACTATTCTGTGTATTTTATGTATTATTTCAATGATGCCATCTTGGTAAAATCTGTTTATTACATGCAATATTTGAATGATCATGCAGTATTACATGCATTATTTGAACCTCTGTGTATCACATGCATTATTTGAATGAGTGTCATCCTGGTAAAACCTCTCTGTATCACGTGCATTATTTGAATAAGCGCAGTTCTGGTAAAACCTGTATATCACATGCATTATTTGACTGAGTGCCATTCTGGTTAAACCTATGTATCGCATGCATTATTTGAATGAGTGCCATTCTGGTAAAACCTATGTATCACAGGCATAATTTGAATGAGTGCCATCCTGGTAAAACCTATGTATCACAGGCATTATTTGAATGAGTGCCATTCTGGTTAAACCTCTCTGTATCACGTGCATTATTTGAATGAGCGCAATTCTGGTAAAACCTGTATATCACATGCATTATTTGAATGAGTGCCATCGTGGTAAATCTGTGTATCACATGCATTATTTGAATGAGTGCCATTCTTGTAAAGTCTCTGTGTATTACATATATTGTTTGAATGAGTGCCATTCTGGCAAAACAAACCTGTGTCTCACATGCATTATTATAAAGAATGCCATTCTGATAAAACCTGTGTATCACATGCATTATTTGAATGAGTGCCCTTCTGGTACAACCTGTGTTATGCATTATTTGAATGAGTGTGATCCTGGTAAAACCTGTGTTATCACATGCATTATTTGAGGGAGTGCTATTCTGGTAAAACCTGTGTATCACATGCATTATTAGAATGAGTGCCATCCTGGTGAAATCTGTGTATCACATGCATTATATGATTGAGAGTCAATGTGGTAAAACCTCTGTGTTATCACATTATCTAAACAAGTGCCATTCTAGCAAAACCAATCCCTGTATCACATGCAGTATTTGAATGAGTGCCATTCTGGTAAAACCTGTGTATCACATGCATTATTTGACTGAGTACCATTCTGGTAACATTTGTTATCACATGCATTATTTGAATGGGTACCATCCTTGTAAAACCTGTGTATCACATACATTATTTGAATGAGTGCCATTCTGGTAAAACCTGTGATATCACATGCATTATTTGAATGATTGCCATTCTTGTAAAGTCTCTGTGTATTACATATATTGTTTGAATGAGTGCCATTCTGGCAAAACAAACCTGTGTCTCACATGCATTATTATAAAGAATGCCATTCTGATAAAACCTGTGTATCACATGCATTATTTGAATGAGTGTCATTCTGGTACAACCTGTGTTATAACATGCATTATTTGAATGAGTGTGATCCTGGTAAAACCTGTGATATGACATGCATTATTTGAATGAGTGCTATTCTGGTAAAACCTGTGTGTCACATGCATTATTAGAATGAGTGCCATCCTGGTGAAATCTGTGTATCACATGCATTATTTGATTGAGAGTCAATGTGGTAAAACCTGTGTTATCACATTAATTATCTAAACAAGTGCCATTCTAGCAAAACCAATCCATGTATCACATGCATCATTTTTGATTGAGTGCCATTCTGGTAACATCTGTTATCACATGCATTATTTGAATGGGTACCATCCTTGTAAAACCTGTGTATCACATACATTATTTGAATGAGTGCCATTCTAGTAAAACCTGTGATATGACATGCATTATTTGAATGAGTGCCATTCTGGTAAAACCTCTGTGCTATCACATGAATTATCTGAACAAGTGCCATTCTAGCAAAACCAATCCATGTATCACATGCATTATTTGAGTGAGTGCCATTCTGGTAAAACCTCTGTGTATCACATGCATTATTAGAATGAGTGCCATTCTGGTCAAACCTGTGTATCACATGCATTATTTTACTGAGTGCCATTCTGGTAACATCTGTTATCACATGCATTATTTGAATGGGTGCCATCCTGTTAAAACCTGTGTATCACATGCATTATTTGAATGAGTGCCATTTTGGAAAAACCTGCATATCACATGCATTATTTGAATGCATGCCATCCTGGTAAAACCTCTGTGTATCACATGCATTATTGGAATGAATGCCATTCTGATAAATCTGTTTATCACATGCATTATTAGAAATAGTGCCATTTTGGTAAAATCTGTGCATTACATGCATTATTATAGATGCACTTTAATTAAGGAGGTGACAATTTGTATGGAATCTGTGGTTGCAATGAACCACAAATTCCAAGACCCAAAAATCAATGGTCTAAGATGACAACATAACTCGTATCATCAATTATTGAACTGAAGAAAAAGTCATTCATTTCTGAACCACAAAATACTGATCCCCTTTAAGGTCAGTGAATTCACTTTGCTTGATAAAAGCAGCTTTCTGAAGGCCACTGTTTTTGACTAGGATGACTTCAATGGTGAAATTCAGTTTATGAGTGTTGTGATGGAACTAGCAAATTGTTTATGTGATCCAGAGTGTCTGTTTATTCAATTAGTTTGATTCTTTGTGGGCAACTGTCCAATATAAAAAAAGGACTTTGAGAGTAATGGTAAATTCCTACAGTGTGTTGATGTCTCAAGTTACCAAGATGTTTACTGTTCATAGCATATTTTGAATCTAGGAGAGATAAATGAGTCAAAGTGTCATGAACATTTTTAAAAATGATTTTATTAATGTATAAAAATGTGGTCAACAATAAATACAACAGACACATCTATAAAAATATTTTTAAAAAAGTAAAAATCAATTTATGTAAGTAATTGGAAAGATATCACAGTTCTAGTATCATATCAAAATTCATGCATTTATCAAAAATGAAAATAATGCAAATTTGCACAAAGAAAATGCAAACCAAATAATCCTTAAAATTTGAGACTCTGCAGATCTTGAAAAATAAATAAAAATTCAAATTTAATTTATGACACATCACAATTTAAAAATATACGAGTAATTTATTTTAGTTAAAACCAAAATTGTAATTTTAGGTTGAAGAATATGTATTTCTTTAATGCAGTTTAAGTTGAAGAATTTTTGTTTAATTTACACAATCAATGGACACAAAAAATTAGATCTAAGCATTTTGATTGCAGATAAAGTCTCATCAGTTATGCTTTTGGTTCGTGAAATCATATCTTAATGGCTTGTTGTTCACACATAAAATAGCTGGAGTGGCTCAATAGTTAATGTGCCAGAGTCGAGATTGATAGGGCATGTTGCAGTGCTATAAAAACCAAACCAATTTTTCTCTTGTAATGTCAATAGTTTAAGATAGCAGTAAACACATTATAACTTCAGCAACCAATGAAAGGAAAAAAAAAAACTGCCTCGAAACTATGAGAAAAATACAGTTGATCATAAAAACTTTTTAAAAAAAACATTAAATTTTTTTTTCTCTTAACATGTACTACATTTGTGATGATCTGTATGTACTCTTTGATCAATGGATACAAATAATGTTAACCCACAAAGGACTTATCACAGCATTATTCCAAATGTATCAGATGTATGAAATTTATTCAATTTTTCTGTATTATGATAATAATAATAATAATAATGAAAAACAAATGCTGTAGACATGATTTGACTGAAATCTAAACATTATTTGTGCTCCTAATGATTAAAAAGTAGGACTAAAATGAAATTCTGAAGAGTCATATTTAAGATTCCACAGTGATTCCAGGAAAATGGATGCAATTAGAAATACAGGATGTTGCCGAGGTTGCTAGAGTTCAATTCCTAAAACAGCATCGAATACTCGTTTTCCGAAGAGGCATTTTTTCAATCACATAACAAACTATCAAACATGATTTTAATTTTTCTTCTTGTTTCAGAATTCTGAATGTGTTCTGAATCCGATGGCATAGAGACATTCTGAAAGATCGTGAAATTTACTGTTATTCCAAATCTGATCTGACACAGAACTGATTTTAAGAGAGAATATGTCTGAAATTTTGAAGGAGAAAGGCAAATATTAAATATATCAATACATAATTGGTCTATGGTTGTTCATTTAATGTCGCCAAATAACATCTAACCGATGAAACTAGTATTTACACTTGCATATAATAATGCATAAATCAAATTAAGAAAAGGAATTTAATTTCACTACAAAGCTTGTATATTGTAGATAGCGCAATATAAGCAAAATTTTTGATAATCAAAACCCAACATATCAACTCAGTACTGTATTCCAATTTTTCCCATGTCACATTTAAAATCTAACCTACCTAACTTTGCTTTCTCCAGAAACATAAGAACAAATGTCTTAGGAATACTCAAATACTATGTGGACAAAATAATTTCATAATTCTAGAAACAAATCCTGAATAATTTTCACTTCTACTGCATATTTTACATACAATTCTAACCACTCTAACTTCATCCTCCATGATGCAAATAATTTCATACTTGTTTCCCAGTAGATACTTGTACACATTTTCGTAGAGTATATCAACACTTTTGTATGAAAAATTTTATAAATCATTTGTCATGCACATCAATTGTTTAAGAAATTAGTTCCAAGGACATAACCTCCATAATGTAACATCCATATCATATTAAACATAGCATAACTCAATAACCAAAATAATTTGTGTGTAAACATTGTTTAGTGACACGTGTTTGTTGGCAAGATGATAGCTTTCTCAGGCCAACCAAAATCTTGACCAGTTTAAGTACATGTACATGTAAACAAATATTGCCACTGCTACTGGTGACAAAATTGTAGTGAATTGTTTAGTGGTTTGTTTGTTGACAATGGGATATAGAACAAATGAGGACTACCATTTTTGATATGTTTATGTTATTTTTGTTTTCTAATGGGATGTAAATGATACATGAATTTTTTAACATCTATACTTAAATTCATGAATTTCTCATATACATCTACACTATTTATCGCATTACTACACAAATATAAGTTGTCGATATGCAAGTGTATTTCAGACTAGGTTTGTCTTCATTTAATCAAAAGCACGCATTTTTGCACCAACATTTTAGTACCCCCCATCTTTTTGTGGTACATGCATCATTTTCTTCAGTTGACGTGGTTGGTTATAAGATGGTTTGGTCTACAACATTGTTGGGTTCCATGGACCCCAACCACCGTGTTATAGCAGGGTCACAGTCAGTTTTGTTAATTTTCTATTCTTAATTGTAACTGTTTTCCTGGAATGATTGTCCAGTCTGTACAATTGGGTAAAGTATTGTGTGATCTGAGTAAGATTGGGTGAATTTTTGCTTCCTTCCATGTGTATGGGTCTGAAATGCACATCATTATTTTAGTTTATTTTTGAAAGATGTACAACTGTCCCTCCTTTTAACATATTGGTTGGGGTCCATATTTACCAACTGCATTATGAACCTAACCTCTGTGGTACATAAAAGCTTGTGAATAAATATGTGCATGTGTTGCATGTACTTGGGGTGAGGGGGTTGTGGGTACAGAAAATACCATTCCAAAACAGCATCAAATAGTTCCTTTGATGGAACACACAATGACCCAATTATCTTACAAGTTGTCATGGGTTGGCATACTATATATGTTACTATTAACATCTGCTTGAGGGAGACCATGTACTATTTTATAGCACATGTGTAGGATGTTTACTGGCAATCTTCATTTACTGATGTGCTGTATTTACCTATAACATTTGCTTGTCTTAAAAGGCAAATCAAATGGTAATTGTTTATTGACACAAGCACTGTATCATATAAAATGCAGTATTAATTACTACATGCTTTGAAAAAATGATGTAATAGGTAAGGTACAGATAATAAAGGTCAACCTGCAAACCTGGCATATTAACTTACTCCAGTTTTAGGGTATCCTACAATATCACTGACAATACAACAGCTGACAATCGCAGAACACAGCAATGGCTTACATAAAGTGGTTTATATAAGTCTTTAAACCAATCAGAACTGGAGATGCTAATTTTGTTATATACAAAAATTATAATGTGACCAATGGCATGACTGCATTCCTGTATGAACAGCATAAAAATGAAAGACACTGTAATAAAGGATATCTGTAGGTTTCAAACTGAATGATGCTCACTCTAAACAATGACTCAGTCTATCATTATTTTGGAAATCTGTTGGTTACTGAAGCACAATTCAAGCTGCAATTTGTTCTGAAAACAACTACAAGATAGGATCTGGAAGTTTTACATCATCCGTGCCAACTGTAGTACTGTTAAAAGCTTACAAAAAACCCCAAAAACAACCAAATACGGGAAAATGTTATCTCCAAAAAATATTAATTGTTCTGTGACAAATATCAGGGTGGGACTGAAATTACCCCTTATTCTGTAAGACTTTACCTAACTGTGTGAGATATCAAAGGCTTGAAAAATTCTATTCAAACCACCACTGACTATAGAACAACAAAACCTAAAGTCAATACAGGTTTTGTTTAACATAACAGTTTCATACATATATAATACTGATAATTAATTAGAACTACTGTATATACTTGCTTATGAGTCAAGTGACAAACAACAAACAACACCGCTGACCCTCATCTGCCATCACATAATGCATTGGCTTATCTAGATCTGTCGTGTTTGTTCTACTGAATATTCTTAATAAACTGCATGGGAGTAGATCTGGTGGTGCATCATGGGATGGTAGATCTGAGTCTGTGCAGTTTGTCTTGACTTATAAGGAAGTATATGTAGTGTGACCCTTATGAATGATAACAATAATCATGTTAACCAATATTTGCTAATTGCAAATTTCTGTAATCCATTAATATTTAAAATGAAGCAAGGATGTAGCAACTCTTCCTTTAGTACAGAGCTGGATTTCAAATAGTTCAAATACTTTGACTGGTGAGAAATATATTTCTACAAAAGGGAATCATTATTAGATGAAATACCAGATTTAGGCTTCAATATGATTGAAGAAGCAAATATGAAAAACAAGAACAGGGTCTGTGTGCCAAACCTATGATAATGAAAAACTTTAATGAAAACCTTAACAAACTCTTGATACTACCATTGACTGTGTAAGAAAAGAGACTGCAGTGCCTTGCTTCCTACTAAAGTGCGTTCAACAATGATGCCATAGTGACTTCAATCTGGTTTGAATTTGGAGATCCCTGTTACTTACTGTGTATTCTGCATGAATTACTAACTACTGATTTGAAAACTTTTAACCAAAACTGACTCTGATATAGCTGTAAACAAAGCATTTACTGTATAGAATTACGGTTAATTAGAGTAAAATTAACCAAAATCATTGTAAAATACAGGCTTTGTCAGGATAATTTATGTGTATAATTGATAATGACACAATGAACAAATTTACAGTTGGTTTTGTGTGTATGTGTGTAATTTCTTCATTCAGAAATTTTAAGAAGTTTGAATAATTGACACTTAACTGATCATTTTTCTACCTTAGTGTGGCCCTTCCACCCACTAAAACATATATATCATGATGACAGCATTCTATTATATATTTTGACATGCTATAGACAATATAAATGTATTTTTACATTGATATAAATGAATGACAATGGCCTTGTCCCATAAAGAAATAAATAATGTAGTATTTACATAAACTGATTTTATGAATAAATAAATAAATAAATTATTAACTGAAATTATATATATATGTGTGTGTGTGTGTGTGAAAATAAGGCCACAATTTAAACATTCAGTGACTCAGTCAGTCATACAAGAAAGTAAGAAACTGGAGGAAACAGTCTGGATGATCTTGCATGTGCCATTCATGTTTATATTTGTGTGTGAAAATGGTAAGATAAGGTACAATATGACAACCTTATTTTTCCGCTATAAAAACAGAAATCTGTGATCACATATCAAAAGTTCAACCATTATAATCCAACCAAGTGGCATGAATCAAATGCAAATCAACAACAAATGTTTATCCATCATAATTACACCTTGTCATATAAATAATCAAAAGCCAATTAACAACAATGTTAAAAAGGTTTAACTACCATAATTACACACTGTAACACAAATAATCAAAGGCCAATTGACAACCATGTAATGAAGGTTTATCCATCATAATTACACACTGTGACACAAATAATCAAAAGCAGATTAACAACCATGTAACAAAGGTTTAATCACCATAATTACACAGTGACACATATAATCAAAAGCAGATTAACAACCATGTAACAAAGTTTTAACCACCATAATTACACACAATGATATAAATATTTAAAAGAGAAATCATAATGATCAGATGCATCAATAAAATGCAGTGAATATTTTTAAAATTGTGGCCTGAATTTCAGGTAAAATGTATAATCATTGACTTGTTTCAAGGGAATACATACACATAACCATTGAAAATTTCAGTTAATATACATAATATTTGATTATAGATTTTTGCAAGGAAAACACATACACACTCCAACTTTGGAGAGTAGAGAAACATTTAAATTAATAAATAACATCTAAACAAATGTAAATTTTTACAAAAAAATTACAACTTAAATTCATCTGACATAATCACCTGCACATCATGTCAGAATGCATACTGTTATAGAGTTTGACTTGAGAATGTGCTTGGTGGTGCCAGTTTCAAACAAGTTAAAAAAGAGAAATTCCCACTGTTTTTTAGTGAAAAAACTACCACACCCCAAATAGGTCACAGTGGTCCAGTGTTGATTCACAATGTAGTTATGTCACAAATTACAGGGGGAATGGGGAATTCTGGGGGAGTAAAGCACCCAGATAGATGTAAAAATTTGTATCAAGGTACCCCTAAATTTGGTTGGGGAAGGGTGGCCTGGGGGAGGGAAGATGAGGGCTCATAAAATCTGTAAACAATTTTCATGGCAGGCAAGCACTTAATCTGCATTAAAGGCAAGATAATACCAAACAACAGGTTCCTAATAAGACATAGTTTCTACATAAACATAAAAACCCCAAACAAAATAAACAGAAATGAAATATGACACAACTGAATTTTAACAAATACAAATAGTGAACATATTTCTTTAATGCCTGCAATTGTTGGCACACTTTTTAATTGTTTGTTTTTTAGGATAAAAAACTAATTATAAGCTAGAATATTAATAGAAATTTTCAGTTCATTCTTATTATGTAAAGTTTCAAAATCTTAGTAAAAACATTAACTGTAACAAGTGTTCGGTACAAGTAATAATGATGAATTTTATCAACTAAGTTTGCATGAAAGATATAAAGGCTATAAAAATTAACAGACTATACAGTAATTGATATCAAGTATGTAATAAATGGTGTTAAAGTTTAGATTCAGATCCACTAACATACATTTAGAATGCCCATCTGTCTTAAACAACTGGTGCTTCTGGGAATGCATTTACATTAAAGACATAAAGCATTCTGCAGGTTGTGAATCACAAGTTGGTAACATTGGCTGCATTCAATAAGAATAACACTTTGCTATGTTTGGGCAGAAGGCATTCTTATTATGTAGAATGGCCTGTTCTGTTTGAGAAAATTAAAAATTTCTACTAACAAAGCAGAATCTCCAAGAATTTTTTAAGCTTTTGAATTGTATTCTTCCAAATAATAATGATTGACCTTAAAAGGAAAGCTATATTAGTCTGACCTCAAAGAGTACAGTTCTCAACACACTTCAGCATATTTACAGTACACATCAGCATATTTACAGTATACATCTAGTAAAAATGTGATTAAAATTTCAGTGAAAGTCATGGAAATGTCCTAATTTCATTTCACCGAGATTTTGCCAAACTTTCTTAAAATATCAGTGAGATTTTGTGACTGAAATATCATTGAAAAATATCAATCAGAAACGGTACTTCATTTATATAAAAAAATTAACCTTTATTACATTTTAATATAATTTATTTTTAGTTTCTTGTAGATTCTGAACAATTTTCAGTAAAACTTATATTTCCTGTTTCTGATAGCTCCAATTTTATTTTTCATTTTTGGAACAGTAACTTCTTTCCACATTTTTCTTTTTCCTTTTCTTAAAACCTGAACTGGATCAAACTGCCCTCAGACAAGATTGTTTTCTATTTTAAAGCAGGAGTTAACTCTACTCCTTACCTGAATCTGATTTTCCTGGATATGGACCATTTTGTTTTATCATCTCCCATCCAGATTTCAAATAATGGTCTGTCAGGTCCCATTCCACAACAATCCTTATAATAGCACTTTTCCTTATATTATTTAACAGATGATCCCCGTAAAGAGCTTTCTGATTGGTCAAACATTTGTACTTGCCCAATCTTTGTGCAATGGAAACTCATGGGAATAAACATGCTTGCCAAACATGGCATCTCAAATTATCGACAGAGATATGGACACAAAAAGTTTGAATAATGGTTTAAAAACAGTGTGGAAATGAGGATGTCTTGTATGCAAAGTTGATAGGAATCTAGTTGGTCAGTTTGTAACAAAACAAAGACCAGGACTAGCATTTTGTGATTATTGACACAAAGATTTGAACTGCTACTACCAACACTACAGTAAAGTCTGATGTTTTAGATGAGAAGGACCAGTATGATTTGGAAGTTATATAATTCCAAACTGATTCCTTTCCAGAATTTAAGGAGGGAAAAGGTATAGATTACTGGTGGGGAAGTGATGATATTATTGCAAGATACCCATGTCTATCAAAGACGGTCATGTCTTTACCAGGTTGTAATCATGGCACACAAGTAGAATCATCCTTTAATGTCATGAGTGATATTATTGTTTATATTAGCAAAATATTCTGGTTCCATTAGAATTCTGAATAAAATCAGTGTAGTTATATCATGATAAACATTTGTTGTGGCTGCTTATGGATTGAGGGCTCATTCAAGTGATCACAATTACTGCATCACTGTTTGTACATTCAAAAGTCCAGTATACAGTACAACTTCCATATCTCGTGTACGTAATATAACAACTGTATAATTCTGTTTAATTTATACTGAACTATTACCCCATTTAATAAAGTGCTGTATAATTCTTCTCCATTATTTCATTTGAAACCTTTTGAAATTTCAGTGAAAAATTACTAAAATTTCAGTAAAACACTCTATCTTAACTCTGAAATTTCACTACCTCAGTCACATTTCAATGGTATTTTCAACAAAATCTGAAGCAAAGTTTTGGTCAAAATTTTAGTGAAATCTCACCAAAATATCAATAAAATTTACTGAGATCTTGCCAAAAATTTCAGTGAACCCTCACTAATATTTTCACCAAAACTTCCAGTGAAATTTCATTTTCGCTAGGAACATCAGTATATTTAAACAAGTGGAAATAGGGCAGCAATAAAGCTCATATCCAAGGCTTCTAAATGAAAACTGTTTCCTTCATGTTTTCCTACTTTTCTTGTAGTGGGCAACTATTGCAACCATTCACTATTATCTGAGTCATAACTAGCAGCCTTTCTGATAGAGCAAACATTATCATCATGACTAGCTGCTTTTCTGACAGCTGATGTAACAATTTTGACTAACAGCATTTCTGATATAGCAACTGTTACAACTATGACTAACGGTGTTTATGATATAGCAATTGTTACATTCATGACTAACAGCCTTTCTGACAGTTAAAGTTACAACAGTGACTAACAGCCTTTCTAATCTAGCCAATGTTACAAATTCATCTTAAAATATTTACTTTATTGAACACAGACATGCTGTATAAAAAAAACAATAGTAAAAAAGAAAACTCTTTGAAGCGTTAGGTAATACAGGTTCTTATAAATTAAATAATTAAGAGACTTACAGTTGTCAGAGTTACTGAATTTCTGAGGTAGAATGAAAGATGAGATGTGCAAAATGAAAGCAACAATGAACATAAGTTATAAAATCTGAAAGAAATAACATTTTGAATAAATTAAGTGCATGAAATTATTTTTATAAAAATAAATAATGCTGAAGAACAACAGGAATCATCTAAAGCTTTTTCATGAGATCAAAGCAACAGAGAAAATGTTGCACCAGCTAAAAGTCTAAAAAAGTGAGCATAATACAGTCATCATGTGTCGAATATAACTTTGAGACAGAACATAGATTTTAATATTCTGCTGAATACCGCACTAAATGAAATCTGTTGATAATAATAATAATAACAACAACAACAACAACAACAACAATATTCAGTGCAAGGTGATTGTTCAAAAACCAAGTTTTCTAGGTGAACATGCATAAAAATCTCACCTGTGTACAAGAGGCCAGTTTGGCTTTTATCCCCATGGGCTCTTGCCATTTTTGACTGTACATAATTATTCAAAATACCAGGCAATGTATCATTTTCATTTCTAGATTTGCTGTTGTTTCAGTTTTATTGTTATTCTTCCAAGATCCACAAGTTTTCTCTCAAAGTATTTATTCTTAAAAAATGATTATTTTTCTTTCAGAAACAGTGCTTAACAATTTCATTCAACAATAGCATTTTCTGCCACTCTACTGTTGTTAAAAAGTAACTGACAACAAGCATCCTTGCTACCTCAACATACATAAGAATTAATGGGCATTCCAGTCAAGTCAGACAACAGTTTTATCTGACATGGTCCTCAAACAAGTGTTGGAGGTTGATACTAAAAGCTAGCTGTAATTGCCATTATTTTCTTTCTTTTTAATCAAGGCCAAGGCAATATACATTTTATTTTAAATACCTTATATGTGATGACACAACACCACACACAAATGTTTGCACAAGACATGAGAGACTGGGGAAAGGTACTCCAGAACACATGACTGTGAGGTTCATGCTAATTTCTGACAAAACTGTGCCAAAATGTTAACATACTTTCAAGCTTTGCTTTTATTTCTTCACTAAATCTCTCCTATGTTCAGAACGTTCCTGATTTTTTTTCAAATGGAAGGTGTGAGTTTCCCTGCTAAATTTTCATTTCAAGAATAGATTCTATTTGGGCAATCATTATAAAATTTTCACAAGTCCTGGAGATAAGCTTTCACATCTTATAAAATATGGACTTCATACTGTGAATTGACAAATTTTCATGGGGCACTAATTTTCTGGTTTTTGTTGTTTCTGTAAACCACCAAATTAAAAAGATCGAGCAAACAATATTTATCTGTGGTAGTAATAGGGTAATCTCCTAAATCCATGAATTTAAATAGAGTTAAAAATGTAATTTTTTGCAAAACTAAAAAAAAACTGGTATGAATGAAAATAAATAAATTCACAGTAATTGGAATTTCTATAGGAATGGTGACTAAGTCCATATCTTCTCAAATATTTACTTCTTGATAAACTAAGTTGCTCGTATCTAGCATGGTGGAATGTTTGCGTGAAGTTTCAGCAAATACACCTGGCTGAGGCAACAGGTTTTAATTTATACTATTTATAACAAGACACTAATTAAAAATTTAAAAAAAGTTTATATCAAAATGATTTGACTTTATTTCATATGATCTGGTTTTATATAATTTGGTTTTACATCATCTAATCTGGTTTTATATCATATGATCTGGTTTTATACTGCATGTTCTGGTTTTATATCATATGATCTGGTTTCATATTGCATGATCTGGTTTATCCATTATATCTTTGAAATTGCAACATTCTGTCTCAAATTGAAGATGCTGGGCTCTACATCTCACATGTAATTGTGCTGGTCCATGTAAAGTAAACTAAAACAAAAGGCTACAGTCAAACAATACTGGCAGACTCATCAACACTTCTGATGGTGATACCTTGGTACTGTAAGAACATCATAGCTAGTTCTTCCAGAAGCATGTAAGCCAAATTAAAACTTCAAGCTGATTGTCCCCAAAACAGATTTAGATTTTCTTAGCATGTTCTGTGAATTAAGTGGTCAATTCTACTAAAGAGTGGAGTCTCAGATGCTGAAATCCCAGACTTTGATAGTGTGATCATGTGAAGCACTGGCGATACGTAATTCATCAAAATGGACAGCATTGACAGGTTCTCCATGATGACCTACAAAAGTGTGAATGCTCTTGTCCCTGCAATGAAACAAAAGAACTTGAGTAAAATCTACTTTTCTGGTTACAGACATGCTGTTCCAAGTACAACAAAATAAAATATTTGGAATTCCAATCATAAAATTTGCAAAAGAAAAATGATTAACTAGAAAGGCACAAGTATCATATTCAAAAATAAACTTGTTCAATGAGTTTTTCTTTTGTTTTTACCAGCTTTATCTTGTCCACTCTCCTTTTGACTAGTCTCAACTTTGAGAGTTTCTTTCTGACCAGATTCAACTTGTACTGTGTCTCTCATTTTGACCAGCCTCAACTTGTATTGTCTCTCATTTTGACCAGCCTCAACTTGTTTTCTGTCTCTCATTTTGACCAGTCACAATTTTATATATACAGTTTGCACAACAATAATTATATTAAACAAAGGCTGATAAATTTCTGTTCATTTCCATATTCAAGACTGAGTGTAGATCTGCTGTGTTTGTAATCTTCCTCAATACATATTACAAAATTATGTCAGACTGTAAAGATGATGACTTATTCTCAGACAACAACTAATTCATCTTGAATTGCCTTAGTAAAGTCTCCAAGTTATTTATACCTCCCTTTGTGAAATTTATCAATGGTTTGTATTACATACTTATTGTGAAATATAGAAACTTATTGGTGAAATAATTTTCATATTCTTTCATTTCTATATTTTCAAATGTGAAAAATATATCCTAATATTTTCACATGTGAAAATACAACATTTCCCCCATATGATGCTTAATTTTTTGTGCCTACAAAAGTTAAATCTGCAGCAAGAAAAACTAACAAATAACAGAAACTGCATTGCATTTCAGACAGGGAAATGATTGTTTTTTTTTCTGAAGAAACCTGATGCAACACTGTTCAGATCTCCATGAAGTTATTTCCCTTACTTGCTTGACAACAGTAAACCCACTGTGATACATTGCAGAATCAGACTTTCCTTGAGGTCAGATATGATTAAATAGTTTACAAAATATCAAAAATGTAATTTACTGTGACAGATTAGGTCATCCCAATCCTATCGCTCTAAAGTCACTGATGTTTATATATCAGCCTATGAAAAGTGAGGTGAATTTATAAAAAAGGTTTGGGGGATGGGGTGATGTGCTGAAGAATGAGTTTAACCTTCAAAGCTTTAATTCTGGAGCATGTTTGGTATATAAGAAAAAGACAAATTTCCTCATAAATACCCAATATACTTCTTCTTGTGGTACCAGAAATTATGTTATACACATGGCTTTACCACTCATTAAAGTATCACATTTTAGTACCACATGATAAAATGTATCCAGTCTACAGCCTTTGTGATTTTATTTGTCTTTTAATCACAATATTAAGAATACAAATGGCTTGGAGGGTTGAAGTGATACCAATTTTTACAAGCTGAGATGGAAGAACACAACACCAGAGAGGTTATATTCATGGGTTATATTCATGGTTCTTTTTACATAAAGAAACTATTATTCATGGTTCTTTGTACATAAAGAAACTATTCTGATATTCTTTATAATATTATTCTACATTTTCCTTTCCTTAAATGTCACTAGAAAATTGTTATTAATATCTGAAACATTACTGAAAGAACTACTGCAATAATTTCCTTCTGAAAGCACTTTCTACTACAGTTTCAATGTTAACATAAGTGGAACAATATCCAAGGGAGATAACTACTATCAGGTATAATAATTTACCTAAACTGATTTTAAAAGCCCGTGAAACAATACTGTCTTTACTAATTTTAGAAAAACCATAATGTTTTTGTTATTTTTGTTTGTAATACAAACTATATTTGGTAATTTTGGACACTGTGTAATATAGCATACACGGAACGAAACCTCTCCGAGGCAAAAATGAAGCTGAGTAATGATTCCAAGTACACAGCAATATTTCACAATTTGATTGCAAGTGACATACTTTGTAATGTCCCAGTAAATAATTTTGCCATCCTTTCCAGCGCTTATGATAAGGCCCTCAGGAACAGAGGGGTTTGAGATCCGAAGTTCCAATGTCTCCACCCTGAAAAAAAAAAAAAAGACAATGTCGACAACATCCTCTTGACCTTGCCTGCACACTAGTGAATGATCTACTAGAAAAAAAATAGAAAAAAGTTTCCTGGAAAAAAAAAACATTAATATTTTGTGTTTTCAGTACAAATTTCATGAAAACTGGGTTCAGTGAAGTTATAAGATTTTGAATTTGTGCTATATTATTTAAACTGTCCAAGAGTCTGACTGGGACCAATATCTGTCACATACAATAATTAAAGTTTAATCCTTAATTAAGAAAAGTGTCACGATGTATTCCACCAGGTCCTCTGCCAATGTCAAGACTGGAATCAAATTACAGTCTAGCACTCTCAGCATGTAAAATACCTGTATGTCACTTTGTTCCCATGGTAATACTGTACGTTTTGGCTCGTTTAAAGTAACATAAAGAAAAGAGCGAAGACAACAAGCTTTCGAAATTTTTAAAAAAATAATTTGTTTTCCCTAGAAAACACGGTGAAAAGGTAAAAATATGAAACAAGACTTACGATTTACGAAGAAGATCCAAAAATTTGTCCTAAAATTGTGAAAAACACGTAAGTCCTGTAAATAAACAGTTCTAATTAAAATAGTCTGAATCTCAATACCGTTCCAAGATGGCAGATGATGTCAGACGAAGGTTTTACACAAATGTCCAGAATTTTCACTGTGAATCACAATTTGTACTGTCCTGTTCCAATTTAGAATTAATTTCAGCAAATGTCTTTGTCCAAAGCCAGTTGTGTAGTTCTCCAGGGAAAATAATTATTATTTAAAAGGTAGATGAAGTACAGCTATCGTCAATAACAAAACACATGTAGTTCTTCATACGTACGAACGAACAACTCTTTCCAGCACAAAAGAATACCTTCTTCTTAAGGTATTAGAAACTCTATAAGATGTTACAATGTGACTCTAAGATGTTAAAATATGACTCTAGACTAGTTCACAAGTACCTGAGCATTTAAAGCAAACATGTCATTTCATGTACAAGCACGAAGAAATCATGGCGATTTCGAAATATCGCCAACGTAGTATGGAATATCAACAAGTATTATTAGAAATGACTGTGATCACCACCAATCATTTACATAGCCATTTCCGACTGTTTACTTAATACGACAAAACCGTCATACAAAAATCGTGCTTACGCAAGTCACATTTACGTTTTAAATAAACACGATGTTTCCAACAAAATATCAGACCCTGCGAACATAATCATAATCATAATAATAGTTATATTTAATGATATAAAAATGAAATAAAAATGAAATAGAAACAATTAGAAAGAATTCAAATTTTAACACACATGTAATTTAACTACAGGGTCGTAACAATACAAATATATCGAATGCAATATATTCTCTGTATAAAAGGACCTATATACAACTTGCTTGATATATGAACCAATTTTGGTTTAAAACATACAACTTTCTCGATAACTCACACCTGGATATCTTGCAAACCCAATTATAATGTGGGGTAGGGCGTGGATTCCATGTCTTTTTAACTAGAAAATACAAACCGTGGCCCCTTTTTTTGCTGACTGTGAAGAAAATCATGCTCAAATATGGTAAGTGAAATCTTGATATATTGATTGTTTTATCATCAAAAATGGTGAAACCAGAATTTGATTCAACATCATAAAATTGATAAAATTGATGGAAATTCCATGGTATATACCTGTCATATTACCATCCAGTGCTGGGGGATTTTTGGAGACTCAAAAAGTGTTTTGAGGTCACAAGGGTTTCAGTTCATGTAAATGCCCCCCTCCCTCCCGTGCAATGGACGTTGTCCAATTAAGAATTAACCATCTTTTCATATAAGCCAATAGAAAGTGATCTGAAATTCAAATCTGAATAAAAGAATATAACCAATGGCATGTTTTCTTTGAAGCATTTGAATTCACTTACCCCCCAAAATAGCACTGTCAAATATCACCATCACACACATACATATGTGCAAACACATAGTAACAACAATAATGACATTAAATAAACACATATACCAAGTTTCTGTCTTTAAAATCCATTGGATGGCAAACTCCTTGCTGCCCTCATTAGTTCAGTAGGGGTTTTGAAGGTAATGCAAGTGTCATTTGTGTTCATCTTGGTACCATTAGAGACTGGATTGTACTGTTGGGTTCTCTGTGTGAATCCTGGTCAGAACTGAGCTGTTCTTGATGACCATAATGTTAGTATTGTTAGAACTCTATCCAAAGCACAGTCTGACCATGAGATGTCCTTGTCTCTGTTTATGTAACATTAATGGACACCTATTTGAACTAAAATCATAAGTTGTGGAGTGCCACAAGGTTCTATCTTGGGGCCCTTGTTATTTGTTCTGTTGATAAATGACCTACCCCTGAAAATAGGAGATACAGTCTCATCAACTGACATGCATGCTGAATACACTACATTGTTTGATGCTCAAAGCAACCAAGCTGATGTTTAAAAAACCTTCAAACTGCTCTCAACAGACTTCAAATATGGTGCAAGGGAATAGATATGATCTCAATATGGACAAAACAAAAGTCTTGTTTATAATTACAATGAAGAAAAGAGCAAGACTGCAAACTGATATGCTGCATGATCACTTTGATAACAATGATCTCAAAATGATGTATTTAGATAGAATTCTTGGAATATTAGATAATAACTTGCAATGGTCTCATAATATAAATTATATTTCAAAGAAAATAAGCTCTTATCTTTGGCTCCTTAAGAAAATCAAGGCCTTTATTCCATTTAAGAGTTACTTTTTACAAAAGTTACATTCAACTGCATCTTGACTACTGATATATAATTCTGGGGAACACAACTGCTATAAATATGAAAAAAATTTCCAGACTCCAGGAAAAGGCATGTATAATAATTCTTAATCAGCAAATAGAAAATGTTCAAACTGCAATGCTTACATTCAAAGTACTACCAATACACGAAAGAATATTATTGAGAAAGGCAAAAAAAAAATGTACCAGGTGTTCACCCGCTTACCTGAACACCATTTTCCAGGAAAGAGAATCTACTGGTTCCTCAAATCTGAGATCATTACAAGGGCAAACTTTAAAAGTACCCAAGCCAAATAAGGAGCTATATAAACACAGCTTTCAATTTACAGGTGCACTTGTTTGGAATAACATTCCACATCATATTAAATCAGTGCCAAGCATCTTTTCCTTCCACAATGGGTATATTAGATGGATTAAATCATAAAAAATAGCGTACTTATCAAAGTACATGTTGCACTAGCCACCGTCTGTGTTTTATTTTCCTTTCTGCAGCAATGTAACATTTATGTGAATAGTTGTTATATACTGTGTACAGTGTGACCCCGCTATAGCACGCTCCGTTATAACATGAATTCGGATATAACATGGTCGTGGTGTGGCTCCTGAAATTTCATATACATGTATTTTTCTCATACACGAAAAAAAATCTTTCTTAAAAGTACGAAAATTACAAAAAACAGTTTATCATTTTAAGGAAGAGATCGCGTATGAATAATACAAGATGATCATGGCGTGGCTCCTGAAATTTTATATGCATTTTTCTCATACACAAAAAAATAGTGTTTTCTTCTTAAAAGTATGAAAAATAACGTGTAAAAAGTTTATTCAGGAATTCACAGGGCTTCGCCAATGTCACAAATTGCAATTTTTATTTCCTGATTGGCAGCAAAATATACCATCTGGCGATTTTTTTTTCGGGCAACATTGTTGGCTGTTTAAACTTGTATGTACAACCATTGGTTTGGAGTGGAGAAATTCAGAGGCCCCATGAAAGGAAGCCGCAAAGTTGATATAAAATGCACCGAAATTTATCTATTGTTACATAAACAAATTCTTTGTCCATATTGACTAGCCATCTTAACAGTGCATTGTTATATCATAATCCGCTTATGTTGACATCTAGCATGAGTACTGTCTGTTTTGAGATATCCACTTTTTTTTTTAAAATTTACATTTCTGGTAGCGGAGATCAACTGGACGATGCATTATCTCATAATCTATCTTTCGTCGGATTTTCGGCCGCTCGCTAATAATTGATATATTTACATAGACTGACATTTGTATGTGGATGGTAAGAAAAATTCCTCTTTTTTTCACTCAGAATCTCAGAATTAAATCCTTCAGAACATTCACATTTCCTGTAGTAATCCCTGTCATCAGACCAGAACACCTGCGTCTCTATCGTCGATTGACCCTTTCTTTAAATTTCTGACACATGCATGGAAGGCAGCATCATTCCACTACCACAAATGTAAAAGCCAAAAAACAAAAACAAAAAAAAAACAAAACAAGTTCTCACTTGTCTATTCAATAGGCAGGGAGGAACAGTAACTACAATTGACCATACGATGGCCAATTCATTTTTTAGAAGAAAAAAATGTACCCTCATAAAATACGAGCTGAAATTTCAAAGAAAACATTACCTTTGAAGCACCGATTGTTATGAAAATGTACTAAGCAAATGAGTAAAAAGTCAGTCTCAATCATGCAATACAATTTTCTGATATTGTCGCCACAATAAGAAATGGGCATTTGTTAGGTTCTCCAAAGCTGTCCTTTAGCGGTGACTTCAATAATGCATGCAAAGAAAGCTGACTACAATCTTCAATAAAACAAAGAACCTTTCTTCAAAGGAAGTCAGTACCGAATTTAAATAAAAGCAATGGAATCTGATGGATTGTTCCATCTTCCAACGTGACTGAACACTTTTACTGTGCCGTGAAAATTTCCTTTTTACAGGAAAAAAGTTTATGCTTAAGAACTCTACCAACAGCACTTAAAATGCAAACTTTTACCGACTTGGGACATACTTAAAAGTAAATGTGCTTCATCATTCGTTACGTGATTGAGCTATTTTTTTCCCACTGAATTCAGACCTATATGATCTGTGACAAAATTATTGAATATTTTAAATCTGTTTGTGTGCATATTTTCGATGGAATTACTTGTATTGTGGATTCAATGTATGTGACATGATTCGCTGGTGAGTACACAGTGTTGATACTTTATTCATTGCTATACATTAGACATGTATATATAAAAAGTATACATGTATATGTACCAATGAGTGGTTCTCTGAATAAAGTAAGATATTACATATGCCTTCTCTGTTTTCACTACAGGTGTATTCCTCATTTAATATGCATTGATTTAAGATGATAACTGTGCTAATGAAGCACATATTTTTGCGCCCGCATTTATTATCTACCACCCCCCCACCCACCCCATTTTTTCGGGTACATGCATCATTTTCTTCAGCTAACTGACCTGGTTGCTTATAACACGGTTTGGTTTATAACACGGTCGGGTTCTATGGCTCCCAACTACCGTGTTATAGTGTGGTCACACTGTATTTGCTTCTGTGTGCATGTGTGTGTGAGCTATTATTAGCTTGTATCTTACATGTACATAACAGAGGGCCTCAAGGTAGATTACTCTCTCATTTGTAACTAATTGAGTCACCCTCTGAAAATAAAGTCTTTCTTATTATTATTAATAGTAGTAGTAGTATTACCATAGAAAATGAACATACATCACATTTGAGACAGACCATTTTACTGTGGGAAGGGGTGGAAGACATATTAATTTCAAATTTAATGGGAGTCTTACATGTAATACCACAGTAAAAAATGCCTCTGTCCAGTATGTATATTAACTCTTTATCAACATAAATCAACTATGCGCACATGAGCAAGTAATTATTACTTTCTTTCAATCAATCTATTTCATGGCTATAATCATCTTGAAAAGTATCAGTTAATTAATAGTTAGAATTTTAAAATTTTTAAGATAGAAGATAATAATAAAGAGAGCTAATCAGAATGTTCCATTCAGTGTGTTAACTATTTTTTTGGTTTGAATATTACTGAAAACTGTTTTCAAAATATGACCATGTCAGAGGATTTGAGAGTAAAATGTGTTTTTGGCATGACATGTCATGTTATGGCACCAGTAAGAAGTTAGCACAATAAATACTGTATACTGAAAATTCTAAGTATCAAACTGCATCTCTATGCAACTTGTCTGATATGTGTATCAAGTTTGGTAACTACTGAATACTGAAAATTCTAGAATCAAAAATGCATCTCTATGCAACTTGCCTTATATGTGTATCAAGTTTGTTAAATATTTTCAGTACTATTTTAAATTGATTCTGGAAATAAAAACTTGTACCGACATAGAGACAAATAGATAATTGATAGACATGGAGACAAAGAGATAGACTGATTTACACTGAAACAAAGAGACAGACAGATGGACATGAAGATAAAGAGATAGATGTACATGGAGACAAAGAGATAGACAGATTGAGATGGAGACAAAAAGATCGGCAGATAGACATGGAGAAAAAGAGACAGACAAATGTACATGGAGATAAAGAGATAGACAGATGGACATGGAGACAAAGAGATAGACAGATGGACATGGAGAGAGAGATCAGCAGATAGACGTGTGGACGTGGAGACAAAGAGATAGATGGACATGGAGACAAAGAGATAGATGGACGTGGAGACAAAGAGATAGATGGATGTGGAGACAATGAGATGGATGGACATGGAGACAGAGATTGGCAGATGGACATGGAGACAAAGAGATTGTCAGATGGACATGGAGACAAAGAGATAGATGGACATAGAGACAAAGAGATAGGTGGACATGGAGACAAAGAGATAAATGTACATAGAGACAAAGAGACAGTCATGTGGACATGAAGACAAAGAGACAGATATATGGACATGAAGACAAAGAGAAAGACAGATGGACAGAGACAAAGAGATAGATGGACATCGAGACAAAGAGATAGATGGACATGAAGACAAAGAGATACATGTACATGGAGACAAAGAGATAGACAGATGGACATTGATACAAAGAGATAGATGGAAATGGAGACAAAGAGATTGACTGATGGACATGGAGACAAAGAGATAGATGGACACACAGACAAGGAGATACAATGATGAACATGGAGACAAAGAGATAGACAGATGGACATGGAAACAAACAGATAACTGGACATGGAGACAAACAGATAGACAGATGGTCATAGAGACAAAGAGATAGACTGATGGACATGAAGACAAAGAGATAGATGTACATGGAGACAAAGAGATAGATGTACATGGAGACAAAGAGATAGATGTACATGGAGACAAAGAGATAGATGTACATGGAGATAAAGAGATAGATGGAAATGGAGACAAAGAGATAGATGGACATGGAGACAAAGAGATAGATGGACATGGAGACAAAGAGATAGATGGACATGGAGACAAAGAGATAGATGGACATCAAGACAAAGAGATAGATGGAAATGGAGACAAAGAGATCGACTGATGGACATGGAGACAAAGAGATAGACAGAAACAAAGACAAGGAGATACACTGACGGGCATGGAGACAAAGAGATAGACAGTTGGATATAGAGGCAAAGAGACAGAAAGATGGAATTGGAGACAAAGAGCTACAGATAGACATGGAGACAAAGAGATAGATGGACATGGAGACCAAGAGATAAACAGATGGACATGGAGACAAAGAGACGGTCATGGAAACAAAGAGATAGATGGACATGAAGACAAAGAAATAGATTGATGGATATGGAGACAGGTATTTTACATACCTTACCAAATGACCAAATTCACTCTCTCACCAAGCACAATTCAGTAAGTCTAAATTCATTACTGTCTTACCACAATCAACAGACTCTAGTCCTTTAATCCCACATTAATTAAAGCACAACTGTATTTAGAAATTTTAACTGTTGCAACATGAACATTTTATGCACAGCCTGAAATGATGTGATTATCACATAGCTTTAAATATCATACCACTTATTACCTTAGTGTGTCCAAGGGCTATGAACTCTGGGAGAGATCTGAACAAAGCTGACATGATTGTGATTCTGTCTCTTATTTAATGTGTGTGTGTGTGTGTGTGTGTGTGTGTGTGTGATTTGGATTTTTAATGTAGGTTTAACAATTTTTCATTCATATCACTATGATGTCTGTAGTGTGGCAGTTTACAGTGATGTCTAGCACTGGGGCATCATGCCGCAGACATTTAGCATGATGTCCCACCCAGTCATGTTATTCTGACACCAGGTCGACTAGTTCTAACACTAACCTCTTAATGCTAAGCACCTAGCAAGGCTGCTGTTAGTACCATTTTTATAAGTCTTTGGTATGACTCAACCAGGGTTCAAACCTGCGACCTTCTGCATCTGAGGTGGATGTTCTAACCACTAAGCCACCAGAGCTGTCTCTCTTATTTAATAATGAAGAACAAAATCATTATGCAATTGTAATAATTGCAATAACAGACATGTGAAAGAAATTGATAAAGTCAATTAAAAGTGCACGACACCCTGAGAAACCATGAATACATATTCAATCTGCTGTATTTAAATCGGTGTAGTGTGCTGATGCTTCTCAGTTAAAAGTCCTTATTAGGGAATATTTATTTAAATCAGTGTAGTGTGCTGATACTTGTCTGTATAAAGTCCCTACAAGAGAATATGTATTTAAATCAGTGTAGTGTGCTGATAATTGTCTGTACAAAGTCCCTACTAAAGAATATGTATTTAAATCAGTGTAGTGTGCCCTACACTTGCCTGTATAAAGTCCTTATTAGGGAATATGTATTTAAATCAGTGTAGTATGCTGACACTTGCCTATATAAAGTCGTTATCAGGACTATGTATTCAAATCTGTGTACTTTTCTGACACTCATCTATATAAAGTCCCAACTAAGGAATAGGTATTTAAATCAGTGTAGGGTCCTGATACTTATCTATATAAAGTCCCTAATTGAGAAAAGGTGTATGTGTTTAAATCAGTGGAGTGTGCTGATAATTGTCAATATAAAATCCCTACTAGGGAATAGGTGTTTAATTCATTGTAGTGTGCTGATACTTGTCTGTATAAAGTCCCTATTAGGGAATAGATATTTAAATCAGTGTAGTGTACTAATTCTTGTCTGTATAAAGTTCCTACTAGGGAATAGGTATTCAGATCAGTGTAGTGTGCTGATACTTGTCTGTATAAAGCCCCTACTAGGGAATATGTATTTAAATCAGTGTAGTGAGCTGATACTTGTCTGTATAAAGTCATTATTAGGGAATATGTATTTAAACCCATGTAGTGTGCTGATACTTGTCTGTACAAAGTCCCTATTAGATAATAGGTATTTGGATCACTGTAGTGTGCTGATATTTGTCTGTATAAAGTCCCTACTAGGGAATAGGCATTTAAATCAGTGTAGTGTGCTGATACTTGTCTGAATAAAGTCCCTACTAGGAAATATATATTTAAATCAGTGTAGTGTGTTGATACATGTCTGTAAAAAGTCCTTATTAGGGAATATGTATTTAAATCCATGTAGTGTGCTGATACTTGTCTGTATAAAGTCCCTATTAGATAATAGGTATTTACATCAGTGTAGTGTGCTGATACTTGTCTGAATAAAGTCCCTACTAGGAAATGGGTGTTTCGATCAGTGTAGTGTACTGATACTTGTCTGAATAAAGTCCCTACTAGGGAATTGGTATTTAAATCTTTGTAGTGCGCTGATACCTTGTCTATAAATTCCCTATTAGCAAACAGATATTTAAATCAGTGTGAGAAAATGAACCGATAATTTTTTTTTGTGGTTCTAGATTGTTTGAAACACTATTGATAAAAATATATATTCTTAAAAAATGTTTTAAAAAATACTATGCCATCAATCATTGTTAAGCAAGTGAATGACTTCCTTTCTTACCTTTTATTGTGCTCACGATAGGTCCGTAGAGGTGTCTTCGGTCCTTCAGCTTTGTACAGGCAGATGGTTTCCCCATATGAACAGGCAAAGTATCCCCTACTGTAACTGACTGCCATGATGGATGTTGTTGGACTGACCCAAAATGTTCTTTTGCACTTCCCGGTCTCCAAACTCCAGATTTTAACACTCTAGAAATAAAAGTCTTTCAAGTATTAGTGCTATTGTTGTTAAAGTATTGACAGTCCATTTTTGGGACACCATGAAGACACTTACTATGAAGACCTGTATTGACAACACCATGTATACAAAGAACACTGCTCATAAAGACCAATGTTTAATTAATTTGCAAATCAACTTTACCTAAAAGACATGTCCTAAAGTTCAATGCTTAGTTAATTTTAAAAATCAATTTTACCACTATATAAAGGACACTGGTCCTAAAGGCCAATGTATCTTTAATTTTAAATCAATTCTACCTCTATATAAAGGACATCTTCTCATATTATGAGAGTCTCTGAGTGTCTTTTATTGACATGTTTCAATGTATATGGAAACAGAGACACATTTCGGTGAACATCTATGTCACGTTGTGTGAGAAAATTTGCTAACAAATGTTCATACATGTCATCTGATAGTATTCATAATTCAAAGTACTTTGGGTAATGTCAATACATGTCACATAATATTACAAATTTAGACCGATTCTGAAACAAAGAAACTACCTTAGCCATTGCGTTACGGTCAAATTCGTGGTTACTTCAAAGAGAACCTTGCCACGGTGATGAGAAACTGTTTGTTTTGCAATCAGCAGTAATGTCACCAGTTGGCTTAGGCTTAGAGGCCGTAAACCCGACATTATAACGTATCAGTGCCACTACCCCTGACAGTTTTCAAAGAGACCACCGGTATCCAATCAGAACTAAGATAGTCAAATTTTGGGCGGATTTCTCATGCAGTCAGGCATTATTCTGTTATATTAATTGTGAAAGAGTGAGTGCATGTTTGGAAGCTTGGCAAGAGCAGATCATAGGGAAGGTGGAGACACTAGACTGTGCTCTGAGTGCCAAAGTTGTGCACTTGTCAAAAGGGCGGGAAGGGAGTTCTAGGAACTTCTGACGAGATTTGAAACGAAGGCTTCTGAGGATGCTTTCTGGGCAGGATAGGACGCCACCTGAAGATTAGAGGAGAAGATGTGCAGGGCTGGGAGAATTGGCAGCAGTGCGAAGGAGCAGGGCCAGAGACGGAAACAAGGGTACCAGAAGTACCGACAAGGAGGTCCTGGAGAACGGAAACAAGGGTACCGGAAGTACTGACAAAGGAATACAAGGCAGAAGTTACAGATGAGTAACACAGAAGGGACATGGGAAGGAAACACTCACCTTTAATTTTGCATGATGAAATAACTGGCAATTTGAATAGGCCTTGTATTGATTGGAAGCAACTGCACTGAAAATTTGTCCAGACCTGTAATTGTTGAATACCGTGATATAGTTTATTACATTGCTATACTTTTCACCTCATTATTTTATATTTTATACATCTAGACTGTCGGCTTGCTGACTGGGGGCTCGGAGCTGTTTAATCTTTAAATTGTCTGTCCTTCTCTGGGGTTAGTGATAATTCCATAGGGGGCCATGACAATCTATATGAAAAGCAAATTTTATACTTACCTATCACTGACATTAAAATTAGGAATATAAGCCTGCTGCCTCCCGAATTCAGCCATGCTAAAAGGCAAAAATCTGTCTTTCCTGTGTATATCATATAGACAGAGGACAGTAACTCTTTCTCATTACATCCCCTTTTCACCAATAGGTGTCATGAATTTTAAGCTGATCAAATTACCAATGGGGATGCTCATGTAGTAGTGCGATTGTGAGGGTCTTGAAGTAATGTGATCAGGTACGTATTCTCAGAGAAACATTATTTACTATAACGTTTGCTTTCTCCTTTCAGAACATTCCCATAGGAGACTGGGTAGTAAGAGTATCCTTAGCATCCTACCTGTATATTGTACAACATTTTAGGGAAGAAAGATTGGATTTTCCATGTGAAAGATTTCCTGCTTAGCCTATGGTCATATCATCCATGACCACTCTAATAGATGATTAATGAAGTCTTCTTACTATCAAAATTTTACTGGCCAATCCATCAAAAAGAGGCTGTGTTGGTTTAATTATGTCTGGTGGACACTGCAGAAATGCTCCCAGGATTTCATCATAAGGGGAGATTTCCCCCTTGACACATAAATATGGTAGTAGCAGAACAAAAATAAGGGGGAGGAAAAAAAAAAGCCATAGTTCAATATTTACATAACACTTTAAAATCCATCTCACTTTCTCACAGCTGCACTCGGTAAAACTCCAACAGAAATTAAAATCTTTAAAAGATGTTGCCTCTAGTTCTATAGCCATTAATCTGTTGATTGTTTCTGAGCTTAATCTGTTCCTTATCTGTGTAAGAGTAGTGTTCTATGCTGAGAACCCCATTCAGACTGCTATCTGATGGGGGATATACGTAGCTAGCATAGCCAGCTGGAACATGTTTGAAAACTGTTCTTAATGGTTGTTCTGTACAATTTTTCACAGCTCACAGGTATTGTCTTTTGGATACATCTGCTCCAAAATAAGATTTTTCACCAACATAATCTTTGCCAAAGTTTAACTTTCTTGAATTAGCAATCTTCTGCTATGCCAGATTTATGTTTCCAGATGCTGTATTAGGGTTTCAAGTCCACTGATGCCATAGTCTACTTGTTCAAACAGAAATATTTTGATCAAATAAATAGCCTTACCTTTTAATTTCATTTTTATATTCTTATTTATTAAATTTACTGTAGCCTTTCTGCTAGGGCTATATGGTTTTGAAGCACAAAGTCTGACAGGGCTAAATTGTGATGAGAAAATAAACAAGAAGTACAGTCTACTTTTAAATTGTCTGTATTTTAATTTGGAAGACAGCTTTTCCTACATTTAATTTTGAAATACATCTGAAATGGTGGGACTGACTGTCAGGCCATCTGTTTTTGTCCATCCAACATATACATTGCACTTGTATTTAATGCCACTTTCAGGTTCAAAATCATTTACTGGTATCTCCATTAACACTTTCCCAGCTCCAGTAATCTGATATACTTTCTAACTTTAAAAATAAATTGCCTTCATCACTACGATCAGCCAGCATTTGCTGAATGAATTCATCATCTAAATATGAACCACACTGGGAGTCAGCCATTTTGGGTCTTCTAGATAGCCAATATTGTAAAAAATGCATCTGCAAAACTTCCTTGATGCAAGGTTCAAACTATGACAGAATGCTTGTTATGGGACCCAATGTGTCACCAAATTTAGATTTACAACCATTCATGTCAAGCTGAAGAAACCAGATGTGTAAATTGTTACAAAAAATTCACACAGTGACCAGTACTACAATATTTCTACCGGCTTGACTTTTGTTGCATCATGCATTTTAGGGGTGAAAACGTGAATAAAATTATATATTCAGCTGAGTACATTTTGACATGTGTGCCTTGAAACTAATTTGTGGGAGTTCTCATGCATCACTGCTTTCCAAGTGTACAAATATAAAAGTTTTTTGCGAATCACGTGATCACTCGTCATACCTCAGATATTTAGCATCTTGTCCCACCCAGTCACATTATCCTGACACCAGGTCGACCAGTCCTAACACTAACCTCTTAATGCTGAGCACCAAGTGAGGCAGTTACTATTACCATTTTTATAAATCTTTGGTATGACTCGGCTGGGGTTCAAACCTGCGACCTCCAACATCGGAGGAGGATTCTCTAACCACTTAGGCCACCAAAGCAGTCTGAACTGAAAGGAAGGACTTGAAAGTGAAACCCTTTGTTGTGGTAAACCGACCAATGAAAAACATTTGTGAAACCTGTCAAATAACTCAAATGTTGATGAAGATTGGATCCTAAGGAGATCAGGACTGATTGGGGTGGGTTGTGGGGGGGGGGGGGGTCCCTGTGATGTCTCCAGTTTCCTAGAAACATGAACTAGACTGGCTGCATATGAATCTTCACCATGGGAACTAAGTCCACTTTCACATTCATAGTCTCCAGGAGGAAGTGGTACTGGCAAGTAGACAATGAAGTCTTCTCATCTAATCTTGCTTTGTGAGCAAGTATTTATGAGATTCTGTCAGGAGCAACATGGACTGTTCCCAGACAGGTGAGAAAAAAATCATCCCCATGCAAACAAAATTGAGAGAACTGATCAGATTTAACCTCTCCTGAGTGGGGATTAGCTCTAGATGAGTCACTGTCTTCCAACAGAGAGACAGATCTTCATAAGTGCTGTCTAAGGATACCATGTATCAACTAGTTGTCAAAGTACTGGAGGATGTGAACCCCTAAAAGCCTCAAATGAGCAGCAATTACACCTTTTACTTTGGTGAAGGCCCTGGGAGTAGATAAACTGGAAGGATGAGTCTGAAATTGTAAGATCTCACATTCCAAAACAAAAACTGCAGACATTTCTAAGAGGTTGTTATTGTTGTTGTGGGGTTTAACGCCATTTTTCAGCACAAGATAGGCTATATATAGCAGCCAGTATAAATGGTGGAGGAAGAACCTGGGAAAACACCCGAAAGAACCACCAAACCACGAAAAGTTACTGGCAAGCTTTCTCACGTACCCACACTGGCCAGGCCCAAGACTCGAACCCATGCAGACAGAGGTGAGACGGCAGTGATCCGTAATGGTGAGCACTTTAGACCACTTGGGGCCCCTTTCTCATAGGTAGGAAGATGGATATATGAAGATAGGCATCCTGGGAGATCTGTGGAGACTGCTCAGTTATTCAACTTGATGGCATTCCTGACTGAGACAGATGTTACCATCTTGAAATGGGGGCCCAGGTAGGCTAATAAGTAGTTTAAGGCCATTACAGAGCACTCACATCTCATTTCTATCCATGTGGATTTTTAACCTCAGCAAAAGTGAGTATGTGAGAAAGTTTGTCAGTAGCTTCCTGAGGGTCATGTGATTCTTCCTACACCAAATATAATGGCTGCCATGTACATTCTATCATGTGCTCAAAAATGGCATCAAACCTACAAAAATTGCTCTTCCAGAAGAAATCTGGTCATTGTGAAAAGATTGTTCAGAAGTTGAAACCTTCCCCCTTATTTTGAAATCATGAAGATCCAGGAATAAAATTGTTCCTTATAAGGGTGTAAACCACTTTCTTCAGAGATACCAGATAGGACCAGTGGAACCAAATGGGGTTCTTGAGGGAGGTGGGGGGTCCTGGAAGCAAGCTGGTTATTGTGGAAAGGACCCATGTATTGTTTATAATGTCTGACCAAGCCTCTTACAAAAGGCTCAGTCTGGCATCTACTGGAACAGTAAGAAGAGTGGGTTTGACAGGAGAGGGTGTAACTACTTACTAATAGTCACAATTGCCTTCCTCATTAGGAAAGGGGACAGGGGTCTAATGACTTTCTTCCTTGGCACTCGGCTACCTTGGCATGAGAAAGATGGGCAGATACGAGTGTAAAACTGGTCCTGATGGTTCTTTTGATTCTCTACTTAAACATTTATGTGGGAGGTGAGAGCTGTGGACTGTCTGGGATAGGGGCATTTCACTGCTAATTTAGATAGGCCTGGTACTGCAATCATGGACTGGTGTTGCTAATCCCAAAAGTGTTGTGAGGACAGTGTAGGAATTAGCCCTCTAAATCATGTCTCTGCATCAAGAAAACAGACCACAAAATGCTTTTGATATTCTCCAGAAAAACCTTTGTTGTCTCCAAAGCCTTCTCCATATGGAGGTGAAGAAGCTCAATAGAGAATGCCAATAACATTAACAGTACATGTCTTGATTCATGGCAATTGCCTCCAACAATCTCTGCAATAGACCTGCAGATAATAATTCCTGATAATGACACTGCAACCTGGGACTGAAGTGATGAAGAAGGGACAGACCACTCTTCTGCTGTCTAGCTGCTTCTTGGCCTCGAGACATCTTCTGAGCTGGCTCCTTCACCAATGCTGAGGAAGAGAGCAACAACAGGTCCAATTTAGGTTGTGCCCAAGACAGCCTCTCCAAATTGAAGAGGATCCAAGCATCTGATGATCCCAAGAATTTTGGATATAGGTCTGGGAGAAGGGGTACCAGTAGTAAATGAGGTCAACCACCAAGAAGGCACCAAGCTACATTTACCACCTTGTCAAAGGTTAACACTTCCTCCTCCTTCATCACCTGATTCATAGGGTGGGACAAAGCTGGTGACCCCAACTGAGCAGAAGGACAAAACAGGACTGTTTTTTTTGGTGGGGGGTAACTTATCTGTATCAACCAAAATTGACACTTTGTTGTTCTTTCTTTGCTCTTACTCTAGCAGGAAAAAGACTGCACCTCCCTTGTGTTCGAAAGGCAGGTCTTGCTACAGGGCGCTGGCAACCTACCTCCTCTGGGACATAATGAGGATCCCCCTCTCGGAGAAGCAGTCCAACCAAGCAGCAGTGGTTCTCACCCCTTTCAGAAGTGTGCGACTTCCATACCCTGGAAAGGGCAATGGACCACTTGCATGTGACAGATGGCAACCTCCCTAAATTGGTAAGTGTTGTAGACCCCTCTTGGGATGGGAACAGTCTCCCACAAATGAAAAGGAAGAAGCAGGTCCCTTTTTCATGATCCTATAAGCATGGCAAAATTTTTTCTAAGTTCCATACTTCTTCAGGCCTAATACAACAAATGGGACAACTGCCCATGTGTACACACACAGCACACAATAAGCAGGTGGAGTTTGTGTAGCATGCAGCCTTTTTATGACTGCATTTACAAACAACTTGATATATAATGCTGAAAAGGAAATAAAGAAATAACACAGACAGAAAGTAATTGGGACAGAAAAACGTATCCTAACATAAGTTACAAAATAGAGGGTTGAAAAACTAAGAAAGAATCAATTCAGTAGAGAGGTATTCAAAATCCTCAAACTCAATTAAACGGGACACAGATACAAGAAAATCATACATGGGCTGTGGAGAAAAATAACAATTACAAGACAAAAGGACATGATTGACAGAAGAAATGCCATAAGATAATTTAAATGGTGAAACTGTTGAGTGCCCAAAAGATATTTGTAGAAGTGCGTAATGTCTAAGGAAAAGATTTGGGCAAAGATATCAAACAGGGATCATGTTTTTTTTTCTTGATCTCCAATTACTAATTTCCTTTTACTGGGAACTAACACCAGGACAAAAATATAGCAATGCAATAATAACATCAATATATTACCACTATTAAAATATTCTTTCAATATAATTGTATTATACTTAACTTGCACCTTTTATAATTTTTTGAAGCAACCAGTGATAAAGTTGGTCAGTGGAATTATATCTGTGACCAATTTTAGTGATTTGCACTGGGTGTGTGTAATTTAGATATTTAACATAGCTTAACAATTTTTTCAGTCATATTGCTACAATGTCTGCAGTGTGGCAGTTTACAGCGATGTCTAGCACTAGGGCATCATGCAGCAGACATGAAGCATCATGTCCCACCCAGTCACATTATCCTGACCAGGCCAACCAGCCCTAACACTAACCCCTTAATGCTGAGCACCAAGTAAGGCAGCTGCTAGTACCAATTTTATAAGTCTTTGGTATGTCTCAGCTGGAGTTCGAACCTGTGACCTACCGCATCCCAGGCGGACACTCTAACCACTTAGGGCACCAGAGCGGTCTAGTTATTTGCAATGGAGACTTTCTAATAGTATTTTTTTTTAAAACAAAAAATACTATTAGAAAATCTCCAGTGCAGACATATTTGTTAAACAAAAGTATTTATTGCATGGGAAATGGCTCTATTCTATTCACAAGTTATTCACATTTATTGGATGATGAGCCCCCTCATCCCTCCTTGTACAAACTTTGGCAAATATTTTACAAAGATATATTTGTCTAATAATAAACCCCACCTACTTTTTTACAAAAATAATTTCTTTAAAGATACTGTATTTTGCATTGCGTATCTGAAATGTTACAGATAGGTCAGATGCCTTATTGTGGGTTACCTCCCTTGGTAGTATAACACCACTAATGCAATTTTGCAAATTTGGTGTTAAAATGCTACATGGAGAAAAGTGACAACTTTATGACACTTAATTTAGATTGCTTTTACTGTGATCTTTTCTCTTCTGTGATTTTGGTGCTGAATCTAAACACTGTGATTGAGAAAAAACTCCATGGATTCTTAATTTTCAGTGATGAATAATAAGGCAGATGAAGTTTTAGGATAGCATGTGAGCAGATCGTTTAAATGCTACCGACATCACACTGTAACACAGCTGATCTACCACATTCAGTATGGTTCCATTATCCTAATTCTTGATCCTTTTTCAAGCATGTATAGGGAACAACAGCTGCAACCAGTCATGGCTTTTGTGTACTAATCCTTGGAGATCATGAACTGAGGCTCAGAAGAGATAAAACTCTAGCCACTGTCTCTCAAGATGGAACATTATTAAGCACTGATATATTTTGCAAGTGTATGAGCTGTCAGGACCATGATAGATAGATAATAATAAAATCAATGAATAAAGAAAGAAAGCATAACTTACAATGGATTCCTCTTCAGGTTGAATATGCAACCAAGACTGAATGTGTTGATTAGAAGGCATTGTGAAAGAACACACTCAAAGTCACCAATTTATGTTTTGAATATCTCTCACCTTACAATGGTCTTATCTTTGATGGCCTTTAAAAATTCCAACTAAATTCTTACAATCTATGGATGAGACATGTCTTACGTTCTGTACATGCCTGTATACAATGTAAGGATGAAACAAGCCTTAAGTTCTGTATATTCTTGCATACAATATATGGATGAGACATGTCTAAGTAGTGTACATGCCTGTATACAATGAGGAAATTATGGATGAAACATATTGTAAGTACTGTATATGCCTGCATACAATCAATGGATGAGACATGTCTAAGTACTGTACATGCCTGTATACAAAGAGGAAAGTATGGATGAGACATATCTTAAGTACTGTACATGTCTGGATGGAACATGTCTTGAGACATGTCTTAAGTACTGTACACGCCTGGATGGAACATGTCCTAAGTATTGTATATTCCTGTATACAATATATAGATGAAACATGTCTTAAGTACAAGTACTGTACATGCCGGTATACAATGTACATCCCATTACCAACTGCACAGCATGAACACAGACCTGCTCTTACTTTACCATATTTGTCCGATGATAATCCACTCACATTCTGACACATTTCTGGCAAATATTTACTAAGGATATGCTTGTCTGATAGTAAAATCACTCCTACATTTTGATAAATTTATTAGATGCTCCCCTGTTTTTCTCATGGGAAAAATACAGTATGTGATGGCAGATTTGAGTCTAAGACTTGGTCAATGAGTAATATTTGCATTCTGTCAATTCAATTTTATTCCTGGTGTACCAATTCTTGAGAATTTGTGGTTGCTTCAAACACAGATTTTTAAAGACCCCATAAATATGCTCTGCCTATCAAGATAAACTCTGCAGGCATGTCCATGAATAAAAGGACTTGAGAAAAGTTAATGTGATTTTTCTATAGTACCTTGTCAGCAGATCCTGAAATGACTAGCTTTCCCTCCTCATCCATGTCTATGGCAAAGACAGCTGAATTGTGACCAAACAGTGTGGTCTGGAGTAGACATCGACCAATGTCCCAGACTTTTATCTGGTAAAAAGAAATTGATATAGGTGTATTTTCTTTACTTAACATAATGTACCAAATAATCAGCCCTACCCAGAGGAAAGGTGTGATACACTTATGAAATATAAAATTTCTTCAAGTGGATGACAGCAACAAAATATTAAGTAACATTATCACATCAGAGTACCATGAATGACACATTATCATGCACCTATTCCAAGGTATGTGGTCTCAAATTAAACTTACAGTGCAGAAACCCATATTTTCTTATTAGACTTAAAATGGTCATGACCTTGGATGTTTCAAGCTCAGAATATATTGATCTCTTTACTATACTAACTGCAAGCCATCCACAAAGGAGCTTACTCAGGAAAAAAAGTTATTCTACAAAATCCGGTTTTTCATGAGCCACAATGACCTTGATTTTTGCCTCTTCCATATTTTAAGAGCAAGCCCTTCATAAATGCTGGTCATGGTATGTGGTTTAGAACTACTAAAGTGATTATGACGAAAAAAAATTTCCTGTTTCACACAGTAACATTGATATCTGACCTTTTAACCCAAAAATGGATAGGCTTCTTCCTTGACATAACTGCAAACTATGCAGTTTTGGTCTATGTCTGTAATGTTGAACTAATCTTATTGTTTGGAAACCAATTTTTTTCTTTCAGTCTCAGTAATCCTGATAATAATGTTTTGACCCAAAAATTGACAGGCTCTTGCCAAGAATAACTTATCCAAGAAGTTCAGTGAAGGTAGATTCTGTAGAAATAAGTTATTGTGTGGATAAGTGAAAAGTTATCAGACAAAGAGACATAGCATAATATGCTTGCAAAAAGGCAGGCATGTAAAAAGAAACCTAAATTAGTGAATATTACCAACAAGTACCTGCAGTGTATATCCTTTATAGCAACACCTTATGATGCTTGTTGCTTAACATTCTTTGTAGAGAAATATGTAACAAGGACAATAATATAACAAAACTGAAAAACAATGACTTCAGCACAAAAATATTTTAATTACCTGTTTGAATATATTTTTAATAACTGTACATTGTTATTATTGCAACTTTATTAGAAACACTAAAATCTAAAAGTGTTATTTTAAAAACATGTTTGTATATCTGTCATAAATTTCATTATTCCATACTTTTTAAATGAAACATGAAAGTAATAGAATTATATATATAATAATTTACTGTCATTATCTGTACTGCCAATTAACAATCAACTTACAGTTCTGTCTTGAGAGACAGTGGCTAAAGTATTATCTCGGCGTTTCATTGCCCACAATGGACCATCATGAGCTAAAATTGTCTTGGCACAATTCCCAGTCCTCAGATTCCACAACTGGAAGAAACATATGCAGATGTCAGGAGTTTATAGTACATTCTTAAGTCTGACAGTTTCATATGTGCATGTCAATCACCAGTACAGGAAGATTAAAGTGTATGTCAATCACCAGTACAGGAAGATTAAAGTATGTGTATGTCAATCACCAGTACAGGAAGATTAAAGTATGTGTATGTCAATCACCAGTACAGGAAGATTAAAGTGTATGTCAATCACCAGTACAGGAAGATTAAAGTATATGTATGCCAATCACCAGTACAGGAAGATTAAAGTGTATGTCAATCACCAGTACAGGAAGATTAAAGTGTACATCAATCACAATTACAGGAAGATTAAAGTGTACATCAATCACCATTACAGGAAGATTAAAGTGTACATCAATCACCAGTATGGGAAGCTTAAAGTACATCAATCACCAGTACAGGAAGATTAAAGTGTACATCAATCACAATTACAGGATGATTAAAGTGTACATCAATCACCATTACAGGAAGATTAAAGTGTACATCAATCACCAGTATGGGAAGCTTAAAGTACATCAATCACCAGTACAGGAAGATTAAAGTGCAAGTCAATCACCTGTACAAGAAGCTTAAAGTGTATGTCAATCACCAGCACAGGAAGATCAAAGTGCATGTTAATCACCAGTACAGGAAGATTAAAATGCATGTCAATCACCAGTACAGGATGATAAAAATAGATGTCAATCACCAGTACAGGAAGATTAAAATAGATGTCAATCACCAGTACAGGAAGATTAAAATGCATGTCAATCACCAGTACAAAAAGATTAAAATGGATGTCAATCACCAGTACAGGAAGATTAAAATGTACCTCAATCACCAGTACAGGAAGATTAAAGTGTGTGTATGTCAATCACCAGTACAGGAAGATTAAAGTGTGTGTATGTCAATCACCAGTACAGGAAGATTAAAGTATGTCCAACACCAGTACAGGAAGATTAAAGTGTATGTCAATCACCAGTACAGGAAGATTAAAGTGTATGTCCAGTACAGGAAGATTAAAGTGTACCAGTACAGGAAGATTAAAGTGTACATCAATCACCAGTACAGGAAGATTAAAGTGTACATCAATCACCAGTACAGGAAGATTAAAGTGTATGTCAATCACTAGTACAGGAAGATTAAAGTATGTGTATGCCAATCACCAGTACAGGAAGATTAAAGTGTATATCAATCACCAGTACAGGAAGATTAAAGTGTACATCAATCACCAGCACAGGAAGATTAAAGTGTGTGTATGTCAATCACCAGTACAGGAAGATTAAAGTGTACATCAATCACCAGTACAGGAAGATTAAAGTGTACATCAATCACCAGTACAGGAAGATTAAAGTGTGTGTATGTCAATCACCAGTACAGGAAGATTAAAGTGTACGTCAATCACCAATACAGGTATATTAAAGTGTGTGTCAATCACTAATACAGGAAGATTAAAAATCTGTTAACAAAAGCTCTGGCATGGTCAATATCAAGTTTTATCTTCAAGAAAAGATTGTTTTGATTTTATTATTAATTTTAATCAGACTTTTAACACATTATTGTATACATTATGACAAGGACATGGGAGCAAAGTGCCTTTCCCAAGAACTAACCAAGGCAGCTGACCTGGGTTAACCTGGGAGGGTATCAAATCTGTATGCCATGCTGATCTGGGAAACAAATGATGCAAGCCCGTGACTGGGATTTCCTTGTTTGGTACAAACACTGACACAGATTGTTTTTCTTAGTCAATTTTTTCAATGAAATTAAAATGACCCTGCATATTTACAATTTAGTTAACAGATTCAAAACACAGTATTCATCAGGTACTATTATTGCTTCTCACTCTATAATGGTCATCAGTTTTATACTCTTTCATGAAAATCAGAATAATTATCTAAGTAGAATCTAGCTTTTTCTGCTGTTCTTAGAATAGGGAAAAAAATTAAAAAAAGGTTATAATTGTTAGGTGTGGAAGTATTTCACAAAGAGTGCAATAAGCCACGTGCTACTGTTGTTCAGAATACAGTACTGTTCATTTACACCAGTATGTTAATGAGGGCAATTGGGCCACCTGTCAACCCTATGTAAACAAGTTCTACGCATGAGAAAATAGAAACATAAAACCATCTGATATTATTATTGTATTGTTACCTTTAATCGATGGACGTCATATGAAATTAACAATAAGTAATTAATATCTTGTATAAGGTTAAGTTTCAAATTTCATCAGCTCTAATTTGGAAAGTGTTTTATGGCAGGCAACAATATGATACATGACAATACTGGGTACAGACTACCATACAGTTCTAACTAAGATGTTGTGACAGAGGAGATGTCTAATTCATGATATTCCTGGAAATTAATATTTTCTTTTGTGGAAATATGGCAAGTGTTGCTATTACTAGTGCAATGAATGATATACTACATGGAAATTTTCTTGTGGAATAGTGTGGACTGATGAATGAACCACTCTGAATGGTAAGTGTAGGAATTTTCATTTGTTTACAGTTTTTTATTCAACTGACTCTATTAAGGGCTGTTTGGCAAAGTTTGAAGAATGCAAGTCTGATATAGGACATTTCTAGTTGTCGAGGTCATTGCAGCAGATCTTGAGAGCGTTTGAATTTTTCATTCTTTTAGTCAGAGATGTCTATAGCCTGCGTGCCTGGAACAGTGTTTTCTGTCAAAGTTCTCTCTGTAGCTCAAAAAATGTTCAGGTCTGCATCATTAAATGTAGGTAACAGTACCTAATTCATTTCACATGAAGTATTTAAAACCAATTAGGTACTTTTAGCTACATTTAATGGCGATGACCTGAAAATTTCCTGAATTTGGCTTACAAATAGGATAAAATTCACCATGCTGTGTGGAATGAACTATAGTTTCTAGCACAACACCATATATCTTGACTTTGTGTGTTTTTGTCTCTCTCAAAATGTTTTATATGATGTTCTCAAAGTTAGAGAGACCATAAGTTACTATATGGGATTTTTTTGTTATATATCTGTTGTTGTTGTTGCTTGAATTTAGAACTCTGTCAAGCACAGCAGAAATTACAAGGGTTTCTTCTTTTTTAAAGTAGTTCTTAGCATGTGGACACCAGGTCTGAGATAACCAGACTGAGATAAGAAAAGTAAGGTTAGCAAAACAGCTACATTTCTCTGCTGAATGGATGAGAAATGTATGCATGGGTAAAGTCTAACAAAAGAGTTTCAAACCCTTGGCAACTTTACTTTGTTATGACAACTTGCAAAGGTCAATCTAATTTAATTTAAACCAAGTAAAACTCTTCATAAAAATATGTTAACATATATATTATGCAAAATGTAAAACTGATTATGCTCATTGAAACATTTCTATTGTTTAATATTCAGCTTCAGAGGTATGTAGTTTTTGCATGATGCAATTTTTTTTTAAATTTTCAAAGTTGAGTAAATCTTAAATGTAGTCCACAATCACATAAAGCATATAAATGGAGGTGATCAGTTTTGAATACCACTGGAACTTATGAAAATTGCAATTTTTTTTAGCACACCATTTTGTAGTGGAAGGAAACTGTCAATTTATATTTAAGGGTTTTATTCAAATTTTCACTTTTCCGACTTACTGTGAGCAGCACTATTATCTCTTGGTCAATAAAACCTCTCCTACCATAATTCTCCTGTGACAACCCCATGGTCAGTGACAAGTCCCACCCTAATGCACGGTTCAAAATTAACTTTCTTCAATAACAGAAGAATTTTAACAGTTGTAATATTTAGGAAAGAAATTTGCCATAACAAGCACTAACCCTTTTCAAAAAGTACAGGTCATATCTCTAAGGTTTACAATTAAAATGCTGTAATTTTGGGAAGGCAAAAAGATAGCAATTTTTAACCAATGTATGAGTTTCCAAAGAAATATAAAGTCTAGACAACATCAAAATGACTCATATTTTGAGCTTTAGTCTTCAAACTATTATAGCATACCAAGTCCATGACTCCCTCTATTTTATGGTTTTTGTCACATTTTCCTAACTCACCTTAACTGTTCCATCATATCCCCCACTAATGAGAAGATTCTTGGTGAAGAAGTCAAGGCACCAGACCCCTTTAGCATGCCCCTTAAGGTTTGATAGAAGAGTCCCTGATCTGATGTCCCAGATCTTGATAGTTCTGTCCACAGAACCACTGGCAAGTCGTTTCTTGTCAAAAGCAACACAGACCACACTGAAGAATAAAATTTTTACCACAATAAGTATTAACATATTTTTACAATTAGAAGTGAATCAACTAACATTGCAAATAAAACAAAAGATTTTACAACTTAGTGTTTAATTTCCATAAAACTATAGCTTCCAATGAAATGTTCACTTTGGGATTCACACTTTTTGGATGATTCCTGACCAATTTGATTCTAACATCTTTACCATTTATATATATTTATTTTATAGTACTGTATTTACCACATATATTGTGACACAATAAAAAAATATTTTTCTTCCTTTCCCAAAACTTATGGTGAAACTTCTCTTCACCTAGGTCATGTGTCCCAAGACTTAAGAAATGAAATAAATTTGTGCTGAATCTGTGCCCCTCCCCCCACCATTGCACGTTGCAATAACATAAACAAGAATGCTTATTTGATAATAAAATGAAAGAAACTATCCCTATATTGTTATCTTATATTCCTCTTTTTTTGTTTGTTCATCATGAGCAATTTACTAAAGAAAAGAATATATCCACTAACTCTGTATATGTCACATATACATCCATACTGCAGTCTGTATCACTTATATCAGATAACACATGACACAACTGAAAAGGTTGCTTCCTTGCTCTGGATAATTCATGATCATTAGTAATTTTCCATACTCAGAGCAATACATATCTTAAGATTTCAAAATTTTCAGATGAAGGCAGTGAGATATTGTGTAAAATTTTGAAATCTTAAGATACGTATGCTCTGAGTATGGGAAATTATTGATGAACACAGCACTGACGTGAATATAGAGAACTGAATCATGTTTGGTTGTACTCAAAGGTTTGTATATGTTATCAGACTGAAAACTGGATTCAACAAAATCATAAATGAGAGAGAGGGTAATATCAACCAATTGCTTGAGGCCCCTGCCATTCATGCATGACATGGTGTAAGGTGCAAAATAACCAAGCTTGTATTATATGCAGGTTAACTATGACAGTATCTCGCAAACAAAAATCATTACTTGAAAATACATTCACTGTGAGTGCAAATGACAATTTTTTTCATTAGGATAGGTTACAAAAAGTATTATTAAAGCAAGTTATTGCTATGTACACTATTTACCCTGCAAACATCAATGCTCGTTTGTATCAATTATGATTACAGATGGCAAGCAAATAGAAGCCCGGGTGGTGAATAAACACAACCAGCAGAGATGCAATGAACTCACTGTTTGGACTTACCAACAGGATATCAAATACAACAGTTTTTTCATTACATAGCAAGCTGACCTAAGAAGACAACTTTGGATTCTTCTAAGTATGCTGACATTTTTTTTAAAATACCAAGTCGGCCAAAACAGGGAAGCCAACTTTGGTTCCTTTTTACCTGTATTCATGGAAATTTTGAAAATAAAATGAAACAATGGAACAGTTTTTAATGCGATACAATCTAGTACTTCGTGCATGGACATTGATGACCCAGCATTTCCCAGAAGATTTGGAAGAGAAAATAAAAATAAAATTATTCAGTGAATTTGTGAAGACTAAAGAGATTTAGCCAACAATATGATCATTAACATGGATGAAACTCCATGTACTTTGCTCTCATTCCTGGATGGACTGTTGATAAGAGGAGATTAAAAGTTTGAGAATTGGCAAGACTGGTGCACATTAAAAAAATCTTACTTTAGTCCTTGCAGTTTCTGCTTCAGGAGATGCATTGTCTCCAATGAGAATTTTTCATGGCATAAGGAAGCTAAAAATATTCATGAACTGAAAATATGGATCATATGTGTACAGGAGGTGAAGGGTTGTGTTGATGAGAAGATCCTGCAGTGGACTAAAGTATTTTATCTCAAGTATACACTAAAATATTTGTTTAAAATTTAAGTTTGAGTGCATTTTCTGACATTTTTGAATTATTTAAAAGGTATCCCATAACTTACGACTAATAAATCCCTGAAGTGTCACAGAACATACGGTACAAAAATAAATTACTTTATAAATTAATTCATTATGTCCCAACAAATACAATGTACTAATATATATGGTAAAGACAATACTTCATGTTTACGTTTATTTGGATGGGTTTATCTTCATACATTTATTTCTAAACATCAAAACATCCATCCAAACATGCAAATAACAAGAGGCCAAAGTTGGCCTGATATCTCTCACCTGGGTAGTTGACATATGTTTCCATGTGAATGCAAATTTACACACATGTTGAAACAGTGGAGGTGAAAAAAAAGCTTGGAGCACACATTTGTTACACCTATTTATGCTGGACTGATTTATCTTCTTTCCTAGACCATAAAATATATTAGATCACTTTATCTGCAAGAAAAAGGACAAATCATTTATATATTGATTCTGGATTTCTCCCAGAAAATGGGGGCTTTGAAACTGTTCATACCCCTCACCCTTAATGCATATACACTTACTATACCAGACATTACAAGGGGAGCTAATCTGCGAGTCACAATCTGGAAAACAGTGAGTTGTATCAATATCCTATGAATTTCTCCAAGCCCAAGAGGACTTGACCCTAATTCATACCTTAGAAACTGTTCATATGATGCGGTAATATAAGCTGTTAAATTATTTCTTTGTTTTAGAAATAGCAGCCATATTTAATGGCCAATAGGCATCATTTGTATAAACTTTAAAAAACCCTTCATGGCAGAATGCACTCTGCATAATTTGGTCAAATCTGTGGACTAGTTTTTTTCAAAAGAAGTTGTTTAAAGCTTTGTAAAGTTTTAGTAATGGCAACCATTTTTGATTGACATCAATTGTAAAGAAAATGTAATGGCATTTATGCCAAATTTTATGTGACATTTAAGAAGAAATTGGTGGTAATCTTTTCCTGACTTTAGTAACAGCTGCTGCATTTAATGGCAGACTGGCCTCAAATAGATAAAATTGAAAGCTATTTATGTTAGAATGATTTGTCAAATTCATTTAAATTCTGTTGAGTGTTTTTTTTATAAGAAAAAAGGTTTTTCTAGTTTTAGTAATGGTAGCCTGTGGATTGGCATCATTTTTTGAACAAATGTCAAAGATCTTTATGACAGGATGCTTTGTTTTAAATTTGGTCAAATTCTGTCATGTGGTGTTTGAAAAGTTGTTTAAAGGTTTCTCTGTTTTTGTAATTGTGGCCATATTTGATGGCAGACTGGCATCAATTGAAACAGTTTGAAAAAGCTAATAAACCTGGATGCTTTCTATTAAATTTTGGTAAAATGTTGTTGAGTGTTTTTAAGAGGTTGTAGAAAAACAATTATGAACAGACAATGGATGATACCATAAGTTCACCCGGCCTTATGTCAAGGTGAGCTAAAAATGTATCTCCAGTCTTGGGTTCAAATGATAAAGGTTACAAACAGCAAACCTTTGTCTGTGTAACTATTTTCTCTACTCACTTGTTTGTGTGTCCCTTGAGAGTAATTGTTTGGCACCGACCCTGGTTCCAGTTAAGCCGGAGATACATGTTGTCCTTGAATACCGTCTTCCATATTGGATTGTCTACGATTTCCACCTCCAACTTCACCGCCATACATTTGGCCTTCCACAGCTCATTGTTATTACACAGCCTCTGCCATGTCTTGCTCACCTTGTACATAAATTATGCAATGATCATGTGACTGTCCTCTGCTCAAAGATTATCATTTTTCATATCAAACAAGAGCTAATTAAGAACATACCGGTACAGACCAGTACAAGAATACATGTACATTAGTTGATAGTCAATAATTCAAGTTTATTAACCTCTGAATGACATTCAGCAATTCTTCAAACTGGAAATATAATGGGAAACTAAAGCCAAAATGTCAGATTGGATAGGAGAAAATACCAATAAATATGTCTTGACAATTTTTTTTAAAACATGATGGTTATTATATAACATCAGCTTAAAAAAACTCATGTCACAATAGATCTACTGTCTACTAGATGTACAGTGGTATTTACTGTGTGTGTGTGTGTGTGTGTGTGTGTAGAGAGAGAGAGAGAGAGAGAGGGCAATAACAATGAACATTTGGTAACTGGTAAAACAAGTAGGTTATTTAGTGCCATGGCAATGATTATCAACAAGCTATTGGTAATGACATCGGTAAATTTCTGATGAAGTAGTTCACTGAAAGAAGCTTTTTCATTTTTAGTTCATTTTTAATCACCCACATTTTTCCTTGACAAAGATTGTGGTCAATAGATATAAATTCATTAATGTCATATCTAAATACCAGTCTGCCTGCATTTCATATATGTTCTGAAACTATTGAGAAACTTGTTGAGCATGCTGAGATTCTATACTCGGACATTATCATATAACTAGACCTTAAATGTCACTTGAAAAGTGGAACCAATTTACTGGTCATAACTGCATTAAATTTTGTAAATCAAAAAACCTTGTGAAATAATTTCTCATCACTGATTGCTGCTTGTTACGAGTAAAATGCATCTCTCTAAGGTGAGGAAAACATTAATAATAGTTCACTCTGTGTAATGGTAGGCATATCAAATTCAAGAAATCAAATGAGCACCACACACAACAAACATGCTTGCTTATAAGTCAAGTCAAACTGGAAACAACAAAGATCCCGATCTGCCATAGCATAATGCACGTCCAGATCAGGGTCAATGTTCTTTGTTCTACTGATTACTCATGAGAAACTGCACAGACCTAGATTTGCCAGTGCATTATGCGATGGCAGATCTAGGTCTGTGGATTTTGCAGGTTGACTTGTCATATAAATGAGTATCTCCAGTACAGGATATTTTGTAATTAAGTAATCTTGGTATAAGAAATAAATCTTTAAAATGACTTACATTAGCAGCAATTAGCAACTCTCTGACTGCCAGGTAACTTAGGATTTTCAGAGCTAGCTTCTCTGGCAACAAGGCAAGAAAGTCTCTGTGGCTCCTAACCTATGTTCAGATATACAATCATGTTCAGAATAGGGTGGTCCAACATCTTCAATGCCATGGACCAAAAATGTAAAGCTTGTAGGCCATACATCAGATATATTATGGTAATTATACTATAATTATGTATAAGCATGTGCCACAAAAAAATGACCTGTTGGCCACATTTGACCTGTGGGCCTGAGCTGGATGACTCTGGCTTAGAATATGAACATGAAATCAACACCAGCAGCCAATTCTAACCAACCTCTCTCAGATTTAGCATACAAAAAATATAAATAATGTAAAAATGGGACTCTAACACAAATGTAACACTCAAAAGTCCACTTTTACTGCAGGTTTTATGGATAGTTTCCTCAACAAATAGTTCAGCTGTCAGCTAATATGAGAATTTCTTTCAGCTATTTTTTTCCTCATAAAACTTTGTTTCAAATTACAACAAACTGTTTGTTGTGCATGCCTTTTATTTAGCTAATTAAAAAAACATTAACCTTGAAGTTCATCTAGGATGTCAACCGAAGTATAGACACGTACATAAATGCCAAAGTGATCACTATGTCAAGTACCTGACAAATGAAAGTTATTGATCTCATCAAACATTATATTTTGTCAAAACTTGTTATCATTATAGAAAATTAAGATAAATACAAATATACAATGCTTATAAATGCATGCTACCATTAAAATTTAGATTTATGACATGTGCCAGATTTTATCTGACAAGACTGAGATTGTATGACATTTTAATGGCCTGAAACAGATTAAACTGTTGCTGCAAATTGCATTAAATACAGCTTTGACAGACATATATCATTTTATGGGCATACATTTTTGCATGGACAATTGAAATTTCATCTTTATGAAATGAAAGAAGAATTATGAAATGAATAGAAAAATTAAACAAAGAAAAGCTAACTATCAAAATATCAAACCTGTTTATGACATGTGTTTTAAGCCACTGTATACCTTTACTGTTCAATTTTATATCTTTGCTGACTGCTAACATATTTTATTATTTGAACCAACACCTGACAATAAATACATCACTTGCCAAGGAACAAGCCAAATGCTTTTTTACTTTAAAATGCTTCAAAGAAATTTATCACTGATGAGATTGTAAAGCTAAAGTGTGTGATAATCCCATATAAAACATTATTCTGGCAAACACAATATCATTCAGCTTTATCTGAGATAGGAAAGTACCAACAAATTGTATCTCATGGGTTATAGCTCAACTTAGGCACTTTTATTGTCAACTGGGGTAATATTACCTCATTAACTACTGCTCCACTTCAAGGACACACAAGTGTAGCCAAAAGACAAGATGAAGCTCCTACCAATAGTTCATTTGTAGCCAGCATGGATAGTGGGTTGAGCTGAGAGCTGACTTTGCAATGTCATGTACAAAGTTTAATTAGTCAACTAAAAATGTTTGTAACTTCAATTAAGTGAACTCTCTGCTGCAAAGACCCCCGTACATAACTATAATTTGTTTAATAGTACCTATAGTTTCCTTGCATAACTACCATTAGTTTAACGCTATTTATAATTTCCTTCAATATAAACCTGTAGCAGATTTGAGCATTTTAAAATAACATGAGATAATGAAACCAAAATATTACAAACCTTTATGAATTCTTTTTCACTACATGATTTATTGATATTTAGAATTTGTTTAATTATTTCTTTTATGTCATGCAGATGAACTCTGGCCAAACGTAAGATTTGATGTTGATTCTGTGTGTGGCAAAACTTGTGCCAAACTTAACTTAAGCCAGTAGGTGTTCCATAAGGACTGGCTACTCTTTTCTTCTATATATAATTGTTATTGCTGATGACACCAAATATGTTTTGAGCATTGGTATTGAAACTCTGATATAACCAATGGTTAAAGTTTAATCCCAACAAAACAGATGCAATGCAATTTATTATGAGACTGTTTGCTTTGGACCCCTAATGTAGTCTTAGACAAGGAAAGATTTCTCTTTACATCATATCATAAACAATTAGGTGTAAATTTTAATAGTGATGGACAATGGTCATCACATATCGAGGTGCGAGTTTTAATAGTGATGGACAAAGGTCATCACATATAGATGTGTAAGTTTTAACATTGTTGAACAATAGTTATCACATATAGATTATCTATTTAATTCTGCATAAAAAAAATGATAGGATCATTTTGGGCATTATAAATCAAATCAGCCCAAAGTCTTTAGAAAAAAAAAAGATCTCAAGATGTTTGTTAGTTTTAACATAGAATTGCAGTCCTTTCATCTACCAAATATATATTCTGGTTGTTTATTAATATATATCCTGGCTGTTTATTAATAAATGTGTTCTCTAGATCAGCCACAGTTATGAAATGTTGAGCTCACCGCTAAAAAATTGGATATAAAGAAGTGCTGTCTAGGATCCAACTTCAGCAAGAGTTTGTGGAGAAATTCATTCCTCTTTACATCTGAAACACAAAATAAACTGCATCTCTCAGACAAATAACACAACAAATTTTAATATTTGTACCATTTATACTGTGGGGATTACTAAAGCAGATAGTGACTGTGTTTCTGCATGACACTGTGTAATATGTGCATGAGCATGCAAATGCGCATTGGAATGAGTCTTGCTTGATTGTTTGATGTGTTTAATGGCACATCAGCACATGAAAGATTATTTAGTGTTGAGGCAATTGAACTAAAATGCCTTGTTCAAATGGACATAACAGAGGCTGAGCCGAACTGGTCCAGGCAGGATAATAATAATAATAATAATAATAATAATCATCATCATAATGACTTTATTTAAAGAGGGTGTCACAATTAGCTGAAGAACTAATTTACCTTGAGGCCCTAATACAAAGGAACTTATACACATGTGTGCATATATACATGTACATAGTGGCATGTACATGTAAATACAAAAAAAATATTCATTTTCTTTCCTTTTTCTGAACCGACATAGTCAATATACATGCAATATTGCAATTAGTGACAAACAGATGAATACAAATACATTTGTTTTCATTCTCATTTTCTCTTGGTCAAGGTAGGCAGTCTTTAACTAAACTTAATGTTCAGAAACACTAACAATCTCTTATCAGACAAGACCATGACCTCTGACCTTTACAAAATAGAATCCAAAGATAACTTTAATACTTTGTGTGCAAGTCATCAACAACATTTGGCCATGGAACTTGTCCTAGAACAAAGCTATTCTGCAAAACTGGTTTTTCTTTGAGCCACAATGACCTCAAACCATTTATTCAAAAATATATTGGCCTCTTCTATACCTTAAGTGCAAGTCCTTTGCAAACTTTGGTCAAGATACATGGTCTCAAACAGTGGTTCCCACTTCAGATTACAACACAAATCAGGTTTGTGGGGGAGGGGCCCCACAAGGGCCATAACAACACATTTGTATGTTGCTCTTATATGTTGAAAAGTGTCCCAAAAATTGGGAGTTCCTGTTGGTTGCCAACATAGGGTCACAGCAAAAAAGGGTTGGGAGCCACTGGTCTACAACTAAAATTAGTTTTTCTTTCTGTCACTGACCTTGAACTTTATCCATTTGACCCTAAAATCAATAGGCTTCTTTTTTATCCAACATTTATGTCATCCATAAACTATGGTGAAGGTAAATAATTGATAACTTAAATTTTTGTACAGAAACATTTTCCTTATTTTAGTCACTGAGACCTTGCCTTCTGACCTCAAATCAATATTCCTTACCTAGTACAAGCAATCAGAACTTCTGATCCAGATCTGTGATGCAGAACTAATGTTATTGTGTGAAAACCACTTTTTTTGTCCAGTTACAGTGACAATGACCATCACTCTTTTAACGTCCAAACCAAGAGGGCACTCTGCAAATATTATGAACTTCTGAGGGAGTGATAGGTGTAAGGTGAAGTTGTTTGCATTGCAGCACACACAATGGAGAACATGCTGGCATACCTTTATGTTACTTTCATGTGCTGTGACTGAAATTTCTTTGGATATTGTATTTGTGGATATTGTACATAATCTAAGCACACTGTTATCCAAAATGACTGCTCCCATGTGCTCAAAAAGCCACCCTCAATTAGTCTAAAGAACATTATCTTTAGCAACTTATAAAATAGGGAAAATGAATCTTGCCAGACTAGATAATACCAGATTCTGAAAGTGCAATGAATGAATTACTAAATATTTTAAATGTAGAAAAAGTTAAAAGTTCCTTTGTTTATAATTTACCTCTTAAGTCCAGGAAGTGAAAATGACCAAACAGAGATAGCAATGTTTTGATAGGTGCACATCTGAAGTAAGGCCAAGCTGTGTATTCTATAACCCACATTACACCCATTGATCTTACACCAAAGTAAAAGGAATTAAAAGTTCTTTTAACAATACCTAAGATATATGTCTTTTTAAAATGGCCAGTATAACCAGTGAGAAAAAACTTGGAAATTCATTTTTCTTTAAAAATTGAACCCTATGCAAAATGCAAAACTTTGAAGTACCACCTTACTCCAAATGCAAGCCATCCACAAAGTTTGGTGCAGGTCATTGACAGGCAAGGCACTTCAGTTGTACTGTCTTGGCACTAATTAACATAACTGTGTCGCTGTGCCATAAACACAAAACAAAACTAAAACCAAACAAGGCCTGCTGTGTGGAATTGACTTTCTTGTACAGAAACCATTTTTTTTCCCTTTTAGTCTCAGTGACATTGACCTTTGACCTTTTGACCCTAAACTCAACAGGATTCCTCCTTACCCCAAATGCAAATCGTTTACAAAGACTGATCCAGGTGTGATGTAGAATTTATCTGAACTTTTTTTCAAGTACAAAGACCTTAACCTTTCACCTTTGAACAAAAAATCAATATGTAGGCTTCTTTATCCATAGTGCAAGCCATCCACAAAGATTCGCAGTTGTACATGGTGGTTAACTCAAGTTATTGTGTGGAAACAAAACTGGTGACAGACACATGGTCAAAATAATATGTTTTGTTGTATCTAAAGTCATGTATGGAGTAAGATCTACAGGTCTAATTTGGCCCAGTATCAGTTATGTAAATCAAGGTTAATATTTGGCAGCACAACTTAAATCCATACAGCATTATCTAGATTATAAAACCTTCACAAAAACATATTACAAACACTGACAGCAAATCCATGCTATATCTACAGGTACATAAATTGATATCATATTAATATCTACAGGTACATAAATTTATATCATATCAATATCTACAGGTAAATAAATTTATATAATATCAATATCTACAGGTACATAAATTTATATCATATCAATATCTACAGGTACATAAATTTATATAATATCAATAGCCAGATGTACATTATATAAATAGAAGTTTAACTACTGCATATATTTATACTTACAGCTCTTCATCCTAGGTATTCATATATTAATTTAAATGTAGCAATTAACTAAACACCATGTTCAAAAAATCAAAGAATCACTGCAGTATCTGATTGAGGTGAGCAGTCTGCACCTTTATATTTGTAGATATTTGAAGCTATGAAGTTTTAGTGAAATACAATTCTAGCTTTTGCTTGTCAATTTCTGAACAAAAGCAATTATGGAATGAAAAAACTATTGCTACAGCCATATTTTATATTTCTCATGCGTAAATAGGAAGATTTATTTTACAATAATATGCAAATGGGACAATTTACATCCATTGCAATTCAGGCTTTATTGGACCACAGACTGGATAAAATCTCATGCTTTATGATAGTGTAGGCATGGACTGCCTGACACATGACACACTGATTAGTTCAGAAGGTTTTAAGTTACTTGGACTTGTTGGCTCTAGCAGAAAGAAGGGCATTGACTCCTACTTACATTGTCACAGAGGTCTTCAGCAATTCATTTACTTCACATTTATTAATTTTTCACTAAAAAAGTGTGATGTCTTGCAGCTACACTGGCTGGGATGCAAATGTAAATCCACTGATTCTTATAGTGGTTTATTTCTTGGATTTTTTGTTTGCCAATTTTTTAGTAAGGTATAAAGCATCTGTTGCAAGAATGACAGCACCATCATCCTTGCAACACATGCTCAATAAGTAAAACCCAGATAGGATGTCCAGCTTCTTCCACAATTATCAACTTAGCAATAAATAGCTTTTACCTTGTTTTACATATTTTCCAAGTGTTATGTTAACATTTGAAAATGCATGCCTAAGAGAATGAGTCATAGTTCACCATCCAAATGTCTTTTCATTAAACAGATGTCAAATTACAAATGCTGCCTTCCTGACAAGTACAAAAGTATAGATTATTCAATCTTCTAAGAACTTGTGCATTAATTGAGCCAAGTATGTTGTATTACCCCAGGGCATTAATTGAGATTGGTGTGTTATATTCCCCCTGGCTGTTTATTGAGACCAGTGTGTTATATTCATGGGGAGCATCTATTCAAGCATGTGTTATATTTCCAGCATGTTTATTGATCCAGGTGTGTTGTACTCCCCCCCCCCCCCACCTCGGGCATTTATTGAGACAGGTGTGTTATATTCCCTCTGGGCATTTATTTAGACAGATGTGTTATATTCCCAAGGGGTATCTATTAAGATTGGTGTATTATATTCTTGGGGGGGGGGCATTTATTGAGACAGGTGTGTTTGATTTCCAGGGTATTTATTGATACATGTTTGTTATATTTCTCCAAGAGATTTTATTGAGACAGGTATTATATTCACCAAGGGCATTTATTGAGGCAGGTGTGTTATATTCCCCCTGGGTATTTATTGGGATAGGTGTGTTATGTTCTCCTGGGGTGTTTATTGAGATTGGTGTATGAATTAAGCTGAATACAATAGATTTTTTTACTTTTGTTGCTATAGAAATCAAACACTTTGGAAGCTAGAACAAAAAGATCACTTTGAATGAATATATCGCAAGAAACATCATTGATTTCAACAAAGTTTGACCTAAATTACCCCAGCTGTCCTCATGTGAAAAACTGTTTACTTTTGGTTGCTAAAGGAACAGAAACAACTGAACAAAGTTTTATTTAAATTGTCAAATAGCTTGGAGATGTCTGAAATATGGTAAATGTAGGTGACACACAGTGGTATATGTACAATTGATGATGGATGCATGCCATAAGCTTGATTGGCCTTCAGCTGGGTCAGCTTAAATTTGACTTCGAATGACTAAATCTTTATTTTACCAATAAAACTCTGGGATGGCATATCTAAAAGTCTGACTGACAAGTGGCTCAGTTGTATTACAGGGGGTTTCTAGTTGATGAAGGAATTCATCCCTGAGTATTACAGTCACATCAAGCACATGTAACTAAAAGCTGACACCTAGAGAACCAGTCAATTCTAATGACTGGAAGTGAGGTTCCAGGTCAGACAAGTGACTCTATAAAGGGATTACAGTGTGTTAGCAGGATTAGGGGATTTAGACCTGGTGAATTTAGAATAATGCCACCAATATCCCTGGGATAAACAGATTTACTAAGTCTAGTATTTAAGATAGTTTAACATGGGAGCCATAGATCAATACAGAACAACCATTGCAACACAGAATGGTGTGAAGTTCTTCACATGCCATATGTACTCATTTATAAGTCAGGTCCAACTGCAAACAGAAAACCTAATCTGCCATTGCATAATGATCTTTCAGATCAGGGTAATATGTTGTTTGCTGTACTGGTCATTCCTAACAAACTGTACAGTGCCAGATCTGCTAGCATATAATGAGATAGCAGATCTGGGTCTGTGTAGTTTGCAGCTGGACCCTCCTTACAAGTGAGTGTATACAATAAGAATGTAAACTGGTTAACAAGAAACTTCAATACTGCCAAAGCAAAGGAAATATGGAATGTTGGACAGAAATGTATTTAGAAATATAATCCTGTTTGCTTGGAGATATTTAACTACAGCTAGGTCCCTTAGCTATCTTGGATAAGTAACTAGATATTCTGTTCTTTTTATAATATATGTCCACAGCATAACAAAAATTCTGGAACCACCTTATTATATATATATATATATATACAATCTAAAAATTATTAATAATAATACTTATATTTTATTTATATAGGGTGATTCATTATTCAAAGCATATTCTCCCCTGAAGCTCTCTAGAGCTGAAAATATAACAATGTACATCATGCAGTCAATAATTTATTAGTCATCACTCTTTTGTTTAACATATATTAAGATTGCAAGTAGCTTATTGTGGGTCAGTGGTTCTTTCTGGGGTTTTCCCGGTTTCTTCCTCCACCATTTATACTGGCTGCCATGTATATCCTATCTTGTGCTGAAAAATGGCATTAAACCCAACAACAACAACAACAAATAACAAATTTACTAAAATCTATTTTTAACACACACATATGCGTTATATCTCTTCTACAGTACTATAATTTGTATTGTAAGCTTGTTCCACACACCTGAACCAGATTATTGCAGGCTTTTCTTCAGTTGTTCCCTGTTCTTGTTTTGGAAGATGAAGAATTCCATGTGTATGGTCTACCCCAGAATGTGCAACTGCATAATTCATTCCAATTTCTAAAAAACTGCACAAGAATGCACAAAAATTGTGCATCTTATTTTCAAGCATAGCTTTTATTTCTTCACTAAAATCCCTCTTTTGTTAATAAATTCGTTTTCAAACGAAGGGAACTATTTTGCCCCTAAATTTTCAGTTCTAAAATAGACCCTGCATATGATGCTGACCACAACTGGTAAAGCTGAATAAGACCAAATAATCCTCTTGATACTGGTGCAGGTCCACGTACATAATTATACATATACAAAAACTGAGTTGTGAAAATACATTTTTCATACACTGCGAGCCATTTCAGTTCCATAAACAACATTTTTGAGGAATGATCAGTAGATGTATCTAAATAATGCATGCTGCCCTTTTCTGGAGTAGATAAACCATAACAAGGCTGAGATTTGGCACAGCTCTCCACAAAGCTGGACAATAATCCATAGTTGGAAGAATACTAATAAAAGTAAAACTCATACAGGTCATGAAGACACATTTACTGAAATTAAATTTTAATTGTTTTTCTAAAATGTAATACTAAAATAGTTCGACCAAGGCCTTTTCAGTCCTGAATGTTGAATTCTCTGCATCTAAAATGCCATTAAAAAAAAAACTTTTTGATGAAAATTATTGATCACTACGGACATTTACAATGGTAGCCAGGTACTAAACTGGGTCAAGAAAAGAGAATGTCAGGTTATTCATAACAATAACAGGGTAGTACAAATTTGTTTTCCATGCACGTTGCTTTTATTGTGATGTCACAGTGCATGACATTCAATCCAGTTTATACTGGATCACACCTTTAGGTTAACCTCATCCAAAAATGTCAACTAAACTATGACATGTTTTTGTTTTGGATTTTTTTAAAATTGTCTTTTTAATCTGACATGTTCGATTTTGACAGAATATGTTTCGCGACATTCTGTTTGGCCACTTTATTGGCATATGTGACACAAGTCAATCATGTGATTAAAGGTTCATAAACATAATTATATTTGTAATATTCACCATTAATTTGTGAAAGATAGAACCATTTAGTAAAAAAACGATAATTTTTAAAACTATTGTGTCATGAAGAATGAAAAAAATGCTGTTACAGTCATAAAAAGATTAATTGGGAATTTCCGTACATTACATAGTCTGATGGAAACAACTGACATACCAGTACAGTTAAAAAGTAATACTGCGCACCTCTACCAGGATGTCAGATGAGCAACTACTAAAGAAGATTTTCTAAGGTGAGCTGAAGGAGGGAAAGTGACTTTGGTGAGGTCAAAAGAAATGCTTCAAAGACTTCTTCAAGTCATGCCTGAAAGACTTCAGCACTCACTCTGAGTCTTGGAGAAACCTTGCACAGGACGGTCTACCTGGTGCAGTCTTGGGAAGACCTTGCACATGAGGAGTGCACCTGGTGCAGTCTTGGGAAGACCTTGCACAGGAGGAGTCCACCTGGTGCAGTCTTATCCAAACTACAACTACAGAACATGAGCTGAGGAGAACTGCCGAGGCAGTACAGAAGTGTGAGAAATATGAGTCTTGGAACTGCAGCACAATCTCTAATGATCAAGCAGCCCCAAAAGCAGAATCTCCTGTCCAGTGTGCCACTAACAGCTCAGAGCACAGCCTGGCTTGATTGGCTGCTCACATGCTCACAGAAAACAAACCAGTTAGTGATGATGTCATAGCCATCTTTGAACCCAAAGGAATAACAAAACCACATCTACAGATACGCCTAAAAGCTTGCTATCTTTGATATTTTCTAACTGGTGATTACTTACTGTAACAGGTAGCTTTGGCTTCCCTAATTTATGCACTTTATCTGACGTTCTCAATGTTATAAGTTTCATCTTCATTTAATACCATATTATTTGATTATGCCAAACTTTGAACTCTAATAAAATCTGAGTTTAATGTTGCTTAGATGACATATGCATGTAAACTAGTTGTCAAGAAATTGGGTAATTGGCAATCAAATCAATGTTGGTGAATTAATTGCTCAATGGAAGACCATTTACCAGAAACAGGCCATTATGTAGGTGTGGTTTTAATGGACCTGTCAGAGGGGCTCTTAATTGTTTGCCTCACCACTATATTAAACTGAAGCTGACAGCCATGGATTGGATGACGGGGCTTTTGACTTTGTGTCTCTTTAGTATTTTAGTATACATGGTCTATAAGTGTTTTTGAATTGGATGTTACCCCAGTGGGTTCACTGACTTATTGTGAAATCCCTAAAGGTTCAACAAAATCCAACCCATGTTTCTTTATTTGTTCATTTAAGAGGTCCCTATTTATGTCACCTAATATGTAAAAAATTTTCTCTTTATTTATAACTTTCTCTATCTGAAATTCAAAATCTTCATTCCAGTCAACATTTGAGGATGGATACCTACACATGAAAATCCACTAAGACAGGGTTTGGTCTGAAGTGATCTAAATCCATACTGATTCAACTATTTCGGATTCAAGATCCATCCTTCTTTTTGTAAACTGTACCATTTTTGATGCATACTTGGAGTCCACCCACCTCCTGCCTGTCTGTCTCTCTGAACAGGTATGTCATATCCATCAATGCAGAGAAAATTATCAGTTGACTATCAGTCAGTTTTGTTTCTGATACGCAAGGCATATTGACATTTTTATCTGAAAAAGTTAACATGAGTTTAACTTCATCTATTTTCTCTCTGATGCCTTGAATATTTTATATGACCTATACTGACACCTTTTCCTGAAATTCCTAAATTCATAACTGTAACTTTAACAGGATTGCAATGACTATTTTGGGTGCTCAAGGAGACATAACTATTTCTACATACATTTATGTTGTTTGTTTCTACATACATTTACATTGTTTTTATCCGTTTTGCTATCTTTAGACCCACTGTCATGCATAGTTTGTTTCTTAGTCCTGTTTAATGTATTATTTACAGTATTTATTGTCTGCTTATTCTTGGTATAAATGCTGGTTGTGTTGTCATCTTTACTGCTAGATTACATCTACACGTAGATTTGTTGCATTCACAATGACATACAAAAGTTAACATTATGAATTTGCTTATATGAGTCGGATTATATAAGTGGGATCTGGATTTACCAGGCAGGTTTTTAGGATTTATCAGTAGACAAGAGTCTGGGATAAAGATATTCACACCACTAATTGAGACAACAGTAACACTGCAGTATGCTTAAAAATTCAAGTGGTGCTGACCACAGTGACTGAACAGGTCTGAGAAAAAATTAATGAATGTCTGAACAATATCTTGTAGACATGATGCTATGTCATTATTCAGTCTGAGGGTGTTTTTGGATGTATTTGGGTCTCTTAGATGCTTCCACAATGTCAAGGTGCTCTTATTTTCACAAAAACCACATTTGTAATATTTTTATTTTGCCTTATCATCAGGTACCTGGTTTTATTCATCTTTTTCTAGTTTTTCATTCCTTTTATCTTGATAAACGTATCCCTTTAGCCTTGTCTCATTGATGTTTGGGGTAATTCATTTGGATTTAAGTTGGTTTTTTACCTCTTATGTTTTATTCTGGGGAGCATTTTTATTGAAGACTGTATTCAAAAGCTGATACCATGTGCCTATGACAGTCCTGCCATACTTCTAACTGAGTAGTAGGATTTGCAAATTAAATCATTTAATAACATTTCCTAATCAAAGTGTTTCAAGTCCCTGTATGGTGTTTCAATGTGGTGACCATTTATGGACAGTCTGAAAGCATGTCCAGTTAAACAGGCACAACTCGTACTTGTCAAAGAACTCCATAAATATTGAAAGTTTCATTGTTGTTTCCACCACTTTTATAATCATTTTGTGCAGATTTTTGACAATCTGATAAAGCGTCTTTTGAAACAAACTTATAGTGGGTCATTTTCTTTGTAAACCATTATGAACCATTTGTGCTCAGTACAATTAAACAATGAACAAGCTCTATGATGGGCCAAATACAATACCTGTACCAGTTCAATGTGGGACCAAATACAAACAATGTACAGCTGAATGATGGGCTAAACACAAATGATGTACAAGCTGAATGATAGGCCAAACACAAACAATGATGAATTTCTAAGATGGACCAAACAGAAACACTGAACAAGCTGAATAATGTGTCAAACACAACCACTGAACAAACTCTATGATAGGCCAAATGCAAACACTGTGCAAGCTCAATGATGGGCCACACACAAACACCCAACAACCGCACTGATGGTCCAAATACAAAATGGGATCAAACTTCAATTGCTGCAATCAATTTCTTTT
>JAECUM010094290.1:0-68016 GCA_016617855.1 Megalonaias nervosa | reverse complement strand
CCCCCACAGGAGTTTGTTTTGTCATGTATAACTATATCATCATAAGAAAAATGGCGTAAAGCTCCAAGAAAAGAACAAGAAGAAGTAAAACTAAGTGTATTGCTCATTTGATATCGAGGAGGGGGGTAGGGGCGGTATATCTGAAACATAGAATCCACCCTATATACAAGCATGATTTAAATGTTAACTTAAAGAAGTAAATAAACTCACCTCTGTTCACAGAAGAATGTGGACATAGACCGGTCTCCCAAATGACTGAACTTTATCCAACCACAGCATATTTATGTAGTAAATGTGTGATGCAAATCTGACTCAAAAAGAAATTTGTTTACGTCATCTGTACAGTCTACTGTACCAAATCAAATACTGCAAATATCCGGTCTCAAATACTTTACAGTAAATCTGGGAATTTCTGCATCCAGTAATCCTATTTCACAAGAAAATCACAACGATGTATGGCGCCGTATTAGTATGGAAAGTCAGTTAAGCATGAAAGGTGCGGAGGATACTAGTGTTAGGGCAAGCCTGGTCACAATGGGGTTAGAAATTATAAATTAATGAATGAATTGACTAAGTTCTGTGCACTTTTTATCACATTCAAGTTTTCCGGTATTGAAATCGGTAGGAGTGGTACAAACAAACGGGGAGGTATAGTCAGACTATAGTTGTGAAAAAAACATGTAGGGCAAACATGTACTCTACGCCTACCGTATACCGTATCAAACAATGTGGCATCACACGCACTGATCATTCTGTTTTGAAAATGATTTTGTCGTTATAAAATGTTCTTTGTATTCGGATGGACGCTTGTTCTTTGATTTGTAGTTTGTAAAAAAAAAAAAAGTACAATCTACTTTTACTAGTTCATCTTTCTTTGGGACTATATTTTATGCACAACAATAGAAAGGTGCAACGTCTGTCAGAATGAACGAAGCTATTCGTTCTTCTTTCTATCTAAATAATTTCCACGGAAATAAAAACTATGTGATAAAAAGAATCTCAAATGGGTAATGATTTAATATTAAATTTATGAAACTCGTTAAATAATGTCCACCTTTTGCTCGCTAATGCTCGCAAAAGCTGGACATTATTCAACTCATTTCATAAATTCAATATTAAATCATTACCTATTTGAGATCCTCTATTTAATATTGAATTTAGTGGGGGATATGGAAGGCTTGAAGATTGAAATCAAGAGAAAATGGTTATGATTAATAAGTTAGTGTGGCAAAATAGTAAATAGAGCATCGACATATTTGAACAGAAAAAAAACCCCAGTTTTATTTACAGATGATATTAGCCTTGATCCTAGTTAAGCAGAATAACAGGCTCAAGAAACAATCCAGCACGGACTGTTACCCTTGTCCGTAATCTCAATTTAACTCAGTAAATTGGTTAAAGTAGTAAACATAGTAAATGATTTTAACGAAATAGAAAAGTTACAAGACTGAAACATTTTAACAACTCACTTTAACATTTGACAGTGATGAATCAATGAAAAGGTATATATCACAGTTATAACCACTGATTCTACACTGGGTAACATCAATTTCCTGCCCTGCCTTACCCAGCCTAACAGTGTTTTGCAAAAACCAGACACCGAACTAGATATGGTTCAACGAGGCAAACTTTGTCTACAGTTCCTCTTCATCGATATTTGAACTTGGGTTTTATCATGCTGTGCATAATAGAGTCTTCTGACATTGTGTGCAGAAGTTAATGGAGCCAAAATTCTGGACAATAAAGGACTATGTTGATTGTTAAATAGTCAATATTATCGGCCAAAGAACATTGCACTGGATGTAAAAATGTACGAGTTTCTAAAATGAATAATATAAAAACAGGTTGTATTCCCAGGATGACTATTGAAAATACGAGAAACAGGTTATATTCTCATGGCGACTATTGAAGATATGTCAAACACGGTGTCATGTTTGCTAATCTCCAGCTACAAAGTCATGTATAAGCTATAATCTACCTGTCTTGGGAATATTACCTAGGCCATGTGTTTGATGTCTAAAGATTGCCGCGGGCTAATGCTGAATTCTTACGCAATGTTACATGACTGACCGAAGACCGGAATCTTGAATCGGCACAGGCGATAGATCGCACCAACTAAAGAAAGGCTTGCAGTTATCACACCTATGTGTTAAAGATTCGTCCAAAGATTAAAAGGAAGTCCATGTAGTGAGCGGTGCGTGTTCTCATCCGTCCCCACGTTGACAGACAGCGAGAGAGACATTTGTCCGCTAAGTTTGATTGGATCGGTTCATAGCGATATCCAATCAGAATTGAGATAGAGGGTGTGATTACAATTCCGAACCGGATGATACTTCAGATGCGTAAGAGAAAATTTAGTATTCGCCTTGAAGGGATTGCGGATCAAATAGTGTTTACTCCGAGAAGAAGTCACTCGTAATTTGGCGGCAAAACTTAGAGGTAGATTCTAAGGAAAGACAAAGCTTCGAAAAGGTCAGTAAGTTATTTGCTCGATTTTTACAGAATATTACAACATCATAATTGTAATTATCTGTAGTATGTGTACTTAACTACTAGGATCGTTAGTATGTAGAATTATCTTTGTAGTGTTCATTTACATGCGTATTTGAGAAATTGGCTTGAGCTTACGTAGAGAATTATTAGATGCGATGCGAAATTATGTAGATTGTTAGCTTGTGGTCAGAATTAATTTTGTAATTCGCTATTAGGTTACTTCGTAGCAAACTAGTGCATTTATTAATGCGTTATGTTAGAATTTACACATGGTTGAATTGTGAATTTGGAAACATGGTTGAAGTCTGTAAGATTAGTTACTATGGACGTATGCGTATATCAGAACATGGATATTTGAATATTTTTGTGCTTTGTATGAGTTGTAAGGTAAAGAAATGCGTCTGATTATTGTGATATTGTTTAATATAACGGGATTAGGAATATGTACTGATGTGACGGAATTTACTGATGTATGTATAAGAAGTAATTGACACCGTGCTATATTATGACGTTTGTTTTACCATACAAGAACGTATGGGTGTCTCGATGTGAACGAATGCGTGACCGAATAAATTTAATAGCCGTTATCTGATGATAGGCTGTGTGTAGTGTGAGATGAGAGGGCTCAGGAAAAGATTGTACCGTCTTTGTGTTTTCACAGGAAGCTTTTTAGGGAACACAGAACTTCGGGTTCCATTGGGTCCCGAGTCTTCAGGAATTGGAGACGGAATTGAGGCTGTAACTGAGACAGTCGAAGTCGACAGAAGAGTAGTCTTGGTAGAGAAAGTGGAGGAGGAGAAGGAGTCTAGAGAAAGTCGAAGAGGAGAAGGAGTCTAGAGAAAGTAGAGGAGGAGGAGGAGAAGGAAGTGGGAGAAATAGGAGAGAGAAAGGATACACCTGATGAGTAGAAATATAAGGACAGGTGGAAATCAATCTCACACTGCTAATCAAGTGATATAATAGGCTTGTTAAAGGGTCGAGCGGAAGGAGTGTAACTGAGAATTTGAGTCATTTGATTATTGAATTGTTATTAAATTGTTATTCATTGAATTTCAACCTTTTTTGTATATTTAAACCAGCTAACCGTCGGCATTGCTGACTGGGGGCTCGGAGCTTTACATCTATCTTTCGCTAAATTTAACTTCCAACAAAATAGAGCCTGGGTGGGACTTCTATAATAGTCTAAATAAAATATTGGAAGCACCCCATCCCAACCATAACAATCCTTACACAGGGTATATTCCAAGGGTGACTATTGAAAATACGCCAAACAGGTCGTATCCCCAGGGAGACTTTTGAAGACATGCCATAAAAGGTGTATTCCAAGGGTGACTATTGAAGATATGAAGGAAAGTGTATTCCCAGGCTGACTAATGAAGATATGCCAAAGAAGTCGTATTCCCAGGGTGACTATGGAAAATACACCAAACAGGGTGTTTTCCCAGGGTGACTATTGAAGATATGCCAAAACAGGGAGTTATTCACAGGAAGACTACTGAAGATATACCCACAGGATATATTCTTAGGATGAATAATGTATATATGCCAAACAGAGTGTATTCACAGGGTAACTATTGAAAATATGACAAACAGCGTGTATTCCCTGTGTGACTATGGAATATATGACAAACGTTGCAGTCCCGGGGTTTTGTAATTGAGGTAATAGTTTACAGAGACCAAAAAGTATTTTGTATCAACAAGAACAACAAACAGGAATGAGTAACGGAACAATTACTACACTGAAATTCATTATATCTGATATGATTTGTTGTTGTTGCAGGATTTAAAGCCATTTTTTCAGCACAAGATAGGGTATACATGGCGGCCGGTACAAATGGTGGAGGAAGAACCCGGGAAAAGCCAGGAAAGAACCACCGACCCACGAGAAGCTACCGGAAAGCTTTCTCATATACCCACATTGGCCGAATCCGAGACTCGAACCCACGCAGACAGAGGTGAGATGGAAGTGATCCGTAACGGTGAGCGCTTCAGACCACTGAGAAGTGCCCATGATAAAAGAAAAAATGACACGGTAGTGGGCACACTCTTACTAATACAACGGATTGTTCACTTTCAAATCAATAAAAAAAGCAGGTATAGGGGCACGCAAAGTCTGCATGTATTCATTTGCTGAATGTAAACATTCAATCCAATTACCGCAAAACCATTCTGTATACACATTAATAAAAGCGCTCGATGAACCCTATAATAAGATCATTTATGAAATGTCTAAATGTGGTAAGACAATTTTTTTTTTTTTTTTATTTTTTTATTTTTTTTTATTTTTGGCTCTCAGTTTGTTCGAGACTCAATACAGACAGGTTTTTGATTAAGTATTTATGATCCGTCCAACTATTATGTGGGACAAAACATGCCACAGAATGGTATGTTCGGAGATCGTGATTGACCCTGAAACTAAACTAGATAACCGTTATATTTACTAACTGACATGTATCATGGAGTCAATATTTTGTTTTTAATTGATGGTTGTGGGAATCTTGTTGAAGTGAAAAAGAAACCAACTCATTTATTAAATAAAGCAAAGTTTTAGTGGAAGACATTTCGAAATATATGTATTGTTGATGTTACGGACGTACAAGTCTGTGACTCGGGGAAAATATACGGGTTTTTTTTTTTTTTTGGTTTTTTTTTTTTGCCTTTTTAAGCATGGACAAAGAGGCAGTGGAAATGGCTAATACCAGATGAAATTTAGTCAGAGATCTCAAGTAGTTTGAAACAGAACGAAACAAAAACTACTGATTATGTTAGAGTTTCCCTTTCAATTCAAGAAACTAACAGATAGTAATAGTAATGTATTTGCGTTGTTGACCAAATATCATTGTATGCATTCATAGACAAAGCTACTGTCTTCATTGTGATGCCGTATATGTGGTACTTGTATGACCTAATAAATGCATTACCTGGTCATTTTCCTTTGAACTTAATTCATCTTTGAAAAGACCTGGTGTATTTTATTTATTTATGGCATGTTGTACACATTGCCGTTAGGATGATCACTCGTGTCATAAAACTTCATGTCATTGTGTATGTTTTAATTAATACGTAGCCTCATTCTATCACCGCATTTGCTTTCAAATTGGTGTCGTAGAAGTCATATAACAACCATTTGGATAGCTCTGCCCCTGTAAACCCAGTAACTTGATCAATTTGTTTTCAGACAAACTAACACCAATTCATCATCTATTGTTCTCTTTGCAACGAATATATCTGTTGACATTAGAAAAAATATTATATTCATCTTAACAAGAGTTGCCCTTGAATGACCATTATCCATCTGTTTCCCCAAAAGCTAAATTATTCATGAATTTGAAGAATCTTTATTATGAACTCATTGGTAGGATTTTATCACAAACTTGTATTCAGTTCTTTGTAAGTCTTTAGCTAAGATTGCTATTCAGTTAAGACAACTCTGTGAATCTTTTTTGAGCACGATAATTTTTGTACATTAGATCTAGTACATTACAATCCATTATAAATTATTTTTGAAAGAGAGATAAATTATTTCATCTGGAATTCATTTCTTCTGAAAACGGGCTAGTCCATCAAAACCGACATTTAAATGTGTTGGTATCTCCAAGTCAAAGTTTAACATCAACCCTATGACAGTGACATCGGGAATGATTAGTAAGCTATTCCGTAACAAAATAATTTCTTCATCGTTTCCCCATCTAAAGTTCTAACTTGCATATATTGGTTAATGTTTCAAATCTATAAATTGGTGGTGTCAAGACACATGATATGAAACTTTGACCTTACATTTTCTCTTTCAGTTAGATGTTGTCTTTGCTTTGTTATCCTATACGTAATACACATTGTTCTCTTAGGCGTATACTTATGGTATCATGTTAATTCCACCTCTAAGTTCACTCTCAAAATCATCAGGAACACACATCACAGTCTGTCAAAGGCTAAAGTTCTATACCTTATATATTAAAAATGGTGTCATGTGTTAAACCGGGTCAAGTTTCAGAGCTTCATACATTTGTTCATAAACTCCTCGAAAATGTTACACAACATCCAAATATATTTCTTCAACTAGCACCCATGAGGGTCAGCTGGTGTGCTCATTTTGAAGTGAGGTGTCACATGATGAACCTACTGGTAATCGTTATCTGACATATTTAAATCAGGGAGACTTGAATAAAACCTATATACGGATGTTATAGATTTTTCATTATGTAATTCACAGCTATCCATCTACTCATACTGGTAAATGCCATTCGTCATAAAATGTACCTTTTTATTTTCAAAATATTTCAGTGTTTCTATAAATTTGCCTTCAGCTGAAGTCTTTACCATGCTGTTGTAATAACTACCACATAAACCTAAGGCTATATACCGATCTGCTATTTTGTTACCATCCTTTATGAATCCATCTGCTATCAAATCATTATTGGGTATGATTTTTATCTTCGTCACATGGGTTATTTGTTACAAGATTCTTGATGAACATAAGACTATCATAACCGCACAATCACTGGATGACTAGAGGGACTATTTGTCATATTCGAATTACAGTATCTGTGAGTGGCGCCTTTGTGCCTTTGTGCTTTGATGATAGTGTAATAAATTTTGGAGGTGCGCATTTGGTTACAGCGCCCCGTTTAAGGAATTCTTCGATTTGTGTGATTTTACTTGTTTGATTATTGGAGTTCGGTGCAATGGAAATATTCCATAGCCCGAAATAATTAGCCAATTATTAGGAGCAAACGTCACGGAGAGAAAGTGTTAGTGAGTTTCCATGATGCCATGGTCAGTGAGTAGCGAATTAGACCCAAACCGCATGACTGTCCCTGTCATAATGTAGTCCTTAATAAAATCTAGTAGTGTACCTTGGTGTTGTGACTGCAGTGGCAGTATTTACGGTAGGAAACCGGTAAATTACACAATGGAATAAAATGAGAAGGGACTCTGCAGATACCGTTTATGTCGCCATGGTGGCAAATGTGATGTAGTTGTATTGGCGTAATGTGCCTTGGAACCATGGATTGACTGGCCTAAGGTGGCGTAGTTAAAACAGTTCCCTGTGGTAGGGGATATTTGTAGAGTTTCTACGATGTGAACTGCTGACGGTACGGAAAGTTGATGAAGGGAAACTATGCAAACGTGCGGTTGATAGATATTTGGCAAGTTGGGAAATCTGTGGTTTTACATTGATTAGAGTAAAATTTATGTAAAGAATGGACACGTTGGGCTTTCTAACTTACAACTGAAGTTGTATAGAAGTCTTTGGAAATTTGGGGTAAACTTATGACTTCCAGCTGGAATCGCGCCAGGGTTCGACACCGCTCGGTCAAGCAAAGACCCCTGGCTTGTAACAATAGGTAATTATGACCGCGCAATTTGTCTTCAGAGGTGTCACCTCTCGTACCATTGCTATGTATTTGTATCTTGCAAATACGATATGTATTGGTGGGTTAAAATGTTTCTATGTGAATATCATAGTTTTTGCATTCTTCAGTTCTTTGTTGACTAGCCTCTCTATCCTACATAAACAGTTGCAAAAGACCTGTATGCAATCAGTAGCTCTGAAAAGTACAGACATGTAATATTTATGAATTGAATCCACGTACATTGGGACCTTGCAATAGTTGATGGATAGTTTCTGAATGTAACAAATGACCCCTTTTAAGGCATTGCTTCTACATAGTTGTCGACACTTTCCTAATGTTTGCTTACTCCTAATGATACCAACATTGATAAATATTTAATGGCATTAGTCCATTACATCAAAGAAAATAAAAATGTCAACATTACTATAATTTTCTTTCTCAGTCACTCCAACTGCTCTAAAGTATTTTCTTCAACTATTTCAAACACGTTTATGGGTATATTATATTCAAACTCAATTTCTCGTGCTCTGTAAGGTTATAGGCATCTGTCAAACCAATGACTCTATCAAATAAAATTATATAAAGATCCCCCTCTGGTTATCTTGTTATGTCAGTATATGGACTTTCTCTTATAAACATAGATCTATCTACGTTCACTGTTACAAGTTTAATCCTATCAAACATCCATCTGGATCTTTCACTTATTTCCTGTCTATATATGGTATTTAAAATGTCATGCGAACGTTCAATTATGTCATCCATGTCACCTCTGTTCATTATGTTTGTCACGTGCCTCCAATGGTATTATTTCTAACACCGGAGAAGGTGGACAATTAAAATTAAATAACTCAAGGTGAAAGGTATAACAATTTAATAAAATATATCCAATGTATTCAGCTATTTCATCGACAAATTTCTCAGCCGCAATTTCTTTGGAACAAATACAAATAATGACATATTCACAGTTGCCAATTACTATCTCATCATATGAATTTAAAGTCTTAAGTGAGAGTGTATCCCTTCAGTGTTGTGTCTGTTACTCATCTGTCCACCTCTTGTTCTCTTTTGGTACTTCCGGTACCCTTGACTACGTGCTCTCCTGGCACTACCTTATCTGTCCTTCCGACACTTCCGATACTCTCTTCCCCGGTTCCTTCCGGCATTGCGCCTCCACATAACTGCTAACATCACAATAGACCTCCCACGTGCTCTCAACATGACTTCCCTCTCTTCGATCCTCGGGTGTCGCCCCTCACACCCAACCGGAAAGCTTCCTGTGGAATTAGAAGGGACGTAAAATCTTGTCTCTTTGCTCTAATCTCAGGAGAATTAACCACACTCTCACAAACCTTTCATCAGAATAATGAAGAATAAATTATCAGGTCAACTCAAGCACTGACATCTGAATATTCCATTCACGCTTTGTTCTATAATAATCGTGCTATAACAATTACAATAGTATCAACGACTTATAATATTTGCATATACATCCCTAATTGTTAACTTCTCGATATAGAAACTATCATCATCAACAACAATCATATGCATTTCCTACACTACGAATTATAAAAGACATACAAATATAGAAATACATAATTATATGTGCACAAGTCCAACAATGACTAACTCTGCATAATTCACAATCTATATATTCATATACTAATAAAGCAAGTACAAGTTCTAACACAATTCAATAATAAATTCAGTCATGCATTACGATGCAACATAGTAAATTACACAATCCAACGATCTATATACGTTAATCTTGCATGTTAATAATTCGCTATACGCTACATTACGATATGTTGATAATTCAGATATACATGGAAGACAAATTCAGGCGAAGATAAGTTACCTCAAGAAGTCTTTGTCCGCAAATCCAAATTTAGAATTTCACTAAAATTCCTTCCCGCCTTTTAACGAGCGCACAACTTCGGCTACTCAGAGTATAGTCTAATACCTCTTAACTTCTCCACGATCCACGTCTGGAGATGTTCGCACATATACTGGCGGGAAAATGGACGTAGTCCGTACAAATTGCTTATTGAGACTCCGCCCTAGATTTGAATCTCTCAGTTTTGATTGGACACGGTCTGGTTTCTTTGAAAACTTACTGGGGTAATTTAGGACTTAACTGTTAGTCTCGGGTTTTCGGTTACCAAAAGCCCGAGATTGCTTCCAAGTCGGTCGTGACATCACTGACTGAGTGCAAAACAAACAAAGGCGTCTCTACCTGGTGGTAGAATTCCCTTTGCATTTAACAGCAAACGGGTCGTTGTGTAATGGTTAAGCAACAGACAGGCAGTTTCTTTGTGTCCAGAATCGGGTCTATAGTTGTATTCTTACATGATACGTATTGCAATTATCCCAGGTGCTCTTAACTACGAATTAACCTTAAGAAAATATATACATGAAGCATAAAGCATCAACAAATTTTCCCCAGAACGTGACAATTTTCATAAATCTTGTTCTACAGTAAATTTCTGTGTATTTAACCATCTCCCTATCCTGTTTCTGTCTAATCGTGATGTGCAGCTGAAAATTTACAGGACTACACTGGCCAATTTTCAAAATGAAGGTTTGGGGGGTTTTTTGAGGGGAGGGGATCTTTCATTTTCACGTGTGGGTCAGTCTCATTGAAAAATAAAATCATAGAAGACTTGTATTACGACTCTATGGTCTTAAACTAAACACACGTAAAAGAGCGAAAACCAAGCAGTTTTCTAAAATTCAACAAATAATTTATTTCCCAAGAATACAAAATGAAAATGTAAAAGAGCATACAGTATTGTGAATTAAATCCCAAATAATCATACAAGGTCTATCACAAGTCCAAATGTATGAAGGTCCAACTGAATTCCAGTGGTATTCCAAATCAGTTCCAATATTTAATGTGTTGATGTGCCTGCAGTCTCGAACGTAGCAATGTGCCAGTGACCTAGAGTGTGATGACGTACTAAGATTCTTTTGATGTATCACAATAATAGCGTACAACAATGTTCTTATCTGAATTCACTTTAATTTCAAATTAATGTTTCTGTCCAAGAATATTATTGATGAGCACTTTGTATTTCCAATGAATAATAATTTGAATAAATAATTCCAACCAAATGAAAGGCTGAACACAACAATAAGACTGAACTTGCTTCAAGATATTAAGGCAATAATTAGCAATTTTTCAAGTAAACAACAATATATAAAAAACTAAGGCACAATACGATAAACAGGATGAGGGTCAAAGGTTCATTTCTAGGACATTTTAAGTTGTCAAGAAGATAAGGTCTTTTACTAAATAATGAACATGGCAAACATCAGGTACGCCATATTTTCTGTGGCGGGATAACAATGGCCTAGATTCAGATTAAGATAAGCATGATGATCCCAATATTTAATCTATACTCACAGAGCTGTTTATTCTGTTGTTACAAGAAAAAGTGTCCCTGGTCACGTAGACAGTGAACTTGATTTTGGACAAGGTCAAGTACAAAATGCAAATGCATATAACATATAAGCATTAAGAAAAGCCAAAAAATGATACATATTAATTATACATAATACTTGATTGTTACAACCATAAAATATGTACTCGCTGAAATTTGTCTGGAAAGAATCTTTGCACTTATTAGTGATGATTATATTTTCAATTTCCTTAAAGGCTTCTGTTATACAATTATATCTTTTTAAGGATTGAGACATATGAATAAGCAATGGAAATTGGGTTCAGTACAAAGAATTTTTCCGTAGAGCAAGACTTGTGAATATAATGATATAGCAACACTAAAAGTCCAAATTCATTACCAATTCATTTTGCGTACGTAAAAGATCTTCTCAATAGTGAGCTTTCTTTTCATGTACGACCCACAGAGGGAGAGAACATAAGGACTGAGGTGGCTTTTGTTACAATGTAATGGCAAAGTTAAAATATAGTTTGACCGCTCCGGTGGCCTAGTGGTGAGAGCGTCCGCCTCGGATGCGGGAGGTCGCGGGTTCAAACCCTGGCCGAATCATGCCAAAGACTTTTTAAAAAATGTTACTAATAGCAGCTTCGCTAGGCGCTCAGCATTAAGAGGTTACTGTTAGGACTCGTCGGGCTGGTGTCAGGATAATGTGACTGGGTGGGACATCATGCTACATGTCTGCAGAATGATGCCCCAGTGAAGGACATCACTAGAAACTGCCACACTGCAAACATCGTAGCGATATGACTGACAAATTTTTAAAGCTACATAAAAATCCAAATCACACACACACACACACACACACACACACACAAATATAGTTTGTCACTCGCACGCGCAGCTCGCACCCACACATAGATACACTCATTTTAAAGTTTCAGCAGTAGTAAATTTGTTTGCGATGAAGACTTCTGTAATAGACAACCTATTAATATGTCATGAAATCAGACATTTTTCTTGCTTGCTCACGTGGCACTTTATGCAAGTCATACATGGACCAGTTTCTTTCCAGCGCATTTGTTTCTGTCCTGAGCTGCTTCATGTATACATACAACGGCTCATTTGCTTGCTTTTTGCTGTTTTCTGTTTTTGTTTTGTTGTTCTTTATTTTGTGGGGTTACTCTTGTGTCACAAGCACCCACTACATATTCTTTGCACCAGACCAGTTTCTCCCTGTGTTATTCTGATAATTAAGATGCTTCATATAGTGCTTACATAGCACTTTTAATTTTTACTTTTTGTTTCGAACCCCGTCGTGTAGTGTTGTAGCTTCAGGTACCATGGTGGCGCTCAATTTGTCAGCAAAATACATTGGCAAACGTGATTCGAGAACCGTCAACCATTTGTTTTCAAACCAATCGAGTACATGACGAACTAATGCAGTTAGTCATTATTACTGTAATTTCAGTTCTGGATTAAGGATTGTTTTCCCAGTTTGTGTTTCAGTATCTCCTGTCGATGAATTTTCTTAGGTTTCAATGTTTTGTTTGTCTGTTTCTTTGTGTTTCAGTATCCCTCGCTGACGAATTAATCTTATCAACTATCGATGTTTGTAATGTTACGAATACGCTATCGATGTTTGTAATGTTACGAATGCTATCGATGTTTGTAATGTTACGAATACGCTATCGATGTTTGTAATGTTACGAATACACTATCGATGTTTGTAATGTTACGAATACGCTATCGATATTTGTAATGTGACGAATACGCATACTGTCCGTTTAATCAACATATGAAGAGCCCACTTATTTGAATAAATTATCGTACCTTAGGGATTTTCCTGAGAACGTTCTAGAAAAATATGTGACCCAATCCTCTCATTGCACGAATGGTGCAATCCACATAATGTACATAGCGCGCGTACGAGAGAGAGAGAGAAAGAGAGAGAGAGAGAGAGAGAGAGAGAGAGAGAGAGAGAGTGTGTCCGGAATTCGAATGATTCGGTCAGTCATTCACTTAAGTCAGTGAAAGCATTGACTTGATGCATTTGTTCTTGGTACACTACTCATTGGTTTGTTTTTGCTGGTTTACACAAGATTTGTATTTCTCTCCAATTTCACCACGACCACAAATACACTTAAATTTATAATCATCAAACTATGAACACAAAAAGATGCGTTTGATCTACCAATCAAAATGCATACTAAATTAATAGTTTCTGCATTAACTTTATTGTGTCGCTACGTTTCATCTTGTTAGGATATTTTGAAGAATCACGAATACAGCATTTTACGAGATCAATTTAAGGTAGTAGTAAAATTTCAATAGCAATTTGTGTTTCGAGTGTAAGGTATGTTTTGGACCTTGTCACTAAAATCAGTGGCAATGAATGTGTGTGTGTCAGCTTTGATTATGTGGGTTTTGTCCTTGCGCAGTCGTAAAGAAAGTGCCCAAGCTATTTGTGCATTGTATGCACCACTAGAAAGTTTTAAGCGGCACGGCATTGTGTGCTCTAGATCAGCGAGTTAATGCACTTGAATAATTTCGTCAATCATTTGTATTTTATTTGTTGTGTCTTTCCTATTGTAAATTTTAAATTTTACTACTGCTTCATTTCTCTCATTACCATTCTACAAACAGTGGTTGTAAAAGTTGCATTTTATTCAGAAAGGTATTATATTTCAGATGTGAAAAGCTGATGGAATCAATTTAGAATAAAAGAAATTTACATCAACACCGATTATTATTTGGTTAACCTTGATAGTTTTCCTACTGCACAAGAAGAACCATGGAAGGATTTAGTGGTGCACTTCAGTTAACAGACTTAAATGACTTTATTACTCCATCGCAGGTATACATTTATCACATAGGGAGCAATAGTGTTGATAAACGTTTCCACTTGGGTATGCCCTTTTTGAGTTAGTTTAAACAATAATAACCGTCAGGCCAAGGTTCTAATTCATGTCCGACGTTTTGGCCGTTGCGCAACTCAAGCATTAAAAAGATTAATACATAAATAAATGAACGAACAAAGTTGATATACATGTTCGCGTTTTCTCGTGTTTTTTACAGTTACAAAAAAAATATTTCAAACAATACTAGATAAGGACGATTTTACCCGTTTTAAAGGGCTTGTCTCTAGTGTTGCTTCAGTCGAAGCCATTACTTACTATAATGAAGCAAGGAAGGAGGCAAAATTGTCTTTAGGGTTCATGGCAGATTTTAGGCTAGACCAACAAGTATTCTCCGCTTTTTTTTTCTGACATTAATGGTAGCAGAGACCAACCAGGTCAGGCCTCATCCCAGACTGAAGTTTTACCCTCCGATCAATTCAATCAGACACTACTGTAGTCCTACCACGTAAGACCCATCAGGGATCATGGGTCTTACTGCCTAACTAATGGCGCTGTGTAGCGTGTTTTGATGTCGAAACGAAAGTCAAATTTTCAGGAATATCACACACAACTGGCAACCAATAATGACACTTTTCTACAAAGTTGTTGTTGTTGTAGGGTTTAACGCCATTTTTCAGCACCAGATAGGCTATACATGGCGGCCAGTTTAAATGGTGGAGGAAGAACCCGGAAAAACCCCAGAAAGACCCACCGACCCATGAGAAGCTACTGGCAAGCTTTCTCACGAACCCACATTGACCAAATCCGAGACTTGAACCCTTGCCGACAGAGGTGAGATGGTAGTGATCCGTAACGATGAGAGCTTTAGACCACTCGGCCACTCGGGGCCCCTTTCTACAAAGTAAAGTTATAATGTTTTTGCCAGACTTTACTTACCCTGATGTCTTTTCTCTAATAAATTCAAATTCTCACAAAAGAAATGGACCTGTTTTCAAGTTTCGTTGGCCTACATTTTAGTTGACTGGAAAACGATGAAAGCCGGGAATGCCGAAATCGGGTTAGGTTGAAATATTATTCTTTAACGAAACAAATAAAAAAATATATTATGCCTATTGGAACTATAAGCAACATTTCGTTTCATTCAAGAAACATATCCTCCACATGAACCTACTTGAACATACTTCGGCATACCTCAACTACCATCGCATTGCAGCAAATTCAAATGTATGTCAACGGAACATGAAAAAGCGTCCATTTGCTAGTGTCATATTTTGATTCCACCAGGATGAAGACAGCACAGTAAGTATATTAATTACACATAAATTAGCGGAAGAGTGTCGATATAGGCTGCCAAATGTGTAAGATATTCCTGAAACTGCTCGTTCCGATGTCAACGACATCGGAACAGGCTATGCAAGGCCATTATTATTTGGGTTGTAAGATGTAGCACTTAAACAAAAACAACATGTGCTATGTCTTATATTGTAGGACTAACACTACTGTAGTGGAAACTCCCTTGGCTACACTACAACGAGTCTTGCCTTCTTGGGTTCTTTAGGATATGTCTTTGTAATTGGAATGATACCAAGCTGAATCTGTCTGATGACTGGTGCTCCACAGTGCGACAGATTTCTACCCCAGCAGGATACCGTCTTATTCCTGGCTTCTTCTTGTCTTCTGAGTTGCCAGGTTGCTGAGTTGTTGACTGGGTGTCCAATGGTCACTGACTATGACATCGACTAAGTCAATGGGTCGTTGACTGGATCACTTCTGGGTCGCCGGGTCACCAATTGTATCACTGACTGGGTCGCTGAGTTGCCACCTGTGTCACTGACTTGGTTGCATAGTCACTGACTGGGTCACAGACTTGCTGACTGGGTTGCCGAGTGAGTCGCAGAGTCATTAGATAGTTGCAGAGTCACTTAATGGGTCACAGAGTCGTTACTCTACCAAGATTGACCAAGAGAGGTAAACAGTGTGGAATGATGAGAGAAAAAAATATCATCAGTTAAAATGTGTATTGTCACAAGATTTCTGCGTTTCTTGGACAATCCTTGTAGTGTCTGAATCCTGGTTGATGAAAGACCTAGTCCCTACTCTTCTTAGATTCCTTCGCCTGACCATTTCCTGTCTGACGAACTGTGGTTATCACTTGCAAGGGGATGTCTTCACACAATACAACTTCTTAACACACCACCACTGCAGCCTCACAGCAATTAAAATGAAGAAATGTTTTACCTTGAATTCCTTTAAATTTATTTCAGTAAGTTGAGCATTCATCCTTTCAAGCGGAGGGGAGGAGAAGGATTTTAACTGCAGTGGGTTATGATCATTTTACGTTTGTTGCTTTCATTCTTTCTTTTTATTTTTTATATTCTGTACTCAGTTGTATTTGAAAATTCTTTAGTTTAGATCTGTAATTCTTGCACTTGTTTATTGAGACTAAACTTCAGTGTCTTTCAGGACTGGTAAAGTTTGTGGGTTGGTCCTCGTCTATTTATTGTGATTTGGAATAGTAGATGAATCCATTTTCTTTGTTGTACTGGTTCAAATCTAAGAATGAATGTAGTACATGGACATTCTTATAATACAGGTGAAATCTACTTTCCAGAGATTTATGAAAACAATCCCACTGATTGTGCAGACCACATGACCCCAAGGTCAGCATTATTTGAAGTTCTTTCTTACATTATTGCATTGAATTTAGGAAGAAAAAAGAATTTTAAAAATGGAACTACAGCTGTTGCTGGCTCAGGACTTATAATTTTGATATTTCTAGTTTCTTTTTATGAATCTCTTGAAAAACAAGGATCTCTGCATGCTACAGGTGTTCATCTATAAGTGTGCTGAGCAAAAGGATCCCAGGGACTGTTGACTCAAACATTAGAACATAAAATGATTCAGTAACCTGGGAAAGATAATTGATTGGGAATGTGAGTGTACAGTTCAAAGCCATGTTTCACTGGAAGTCATCAACAGATCAGCAAGTGAAGTGGAAATTGCTTAAAAGCTTTAGGAAGTTGATACCTATTATGACTGAGTAAACTTAAGCTGAGTACTGTAGAACTTGCCTTGAAAGACCACCTCTTGTGCCAAACATGTATGGTCTCTGAAGACAGGTGGTCTCTCATAACAGGTCACAATGTTATATAATCAATAAATTTGTGCATTGAGAATATGGTCTCTCAAGACAGCTGGTCTCACATAGCAGTGGTCTTTCAAGATAGGTTTTACTATAATAGAAAAGAGTTAAAAGTAACAAGTTTTGCAAAATTCAACAAATAATTTATTTCCCATGAATACAAAGTGAAAAATGTAAAAAGAAATTACTGTATTGCAAATTAAATTTAAAATAATCCTTAAATTTCTAACACAAGTCCTTATGATTAAAATTCTGAATAAACTTTAGTGGTATTCCAAAATAAATGTAACGCTGGAAGTGTTGATGTGTCTGTGATTGTCTGTGTCATAATGATTTGCCAGCAGTCTTTTGTTGAAACACAATAATAATATCCAAGAACATAGCCTTATTTGAATTTACTATAAAGCCAAATCTCTATTTCCAAGAATATTACTTTAGAGCACTTTGTATTTTCAGAGAAGAATAACTTTAATTAAATAATTTGAATAAATAAATTCCAGTCCAAATGAAATACTGGAAACAATGATAATACAACTGATTCTGCTCAGATCTTACAGCATGAATGAATAATTTCCTGATAAGTAAGATTATATAGTCTTCTACTTGACCTCGGGCCACATTTTCTAACAATAATTATTACCTAATAGAAAATTTTATTCTAGAAGTTTGCATAGGTTTACAAGATAATATCTTAGTTATAATTAGAAGGTCTGTTGCTAAAGATATATAAAATGGAAACAACAGGTAGACCTGGCATTTCTTCGGGAATTTCCAACATTGATTAAGATAAACATGTTGTTTACAAAACAAAATCAATTTTTCAGTTTAGGTAAAAAATGAACTTAATTTAGGACAAAGTCAAGTCCAAAATACATTTATCCATAGCATATAATGAATAATAAAAAAAAGGTTTACAAACAATGCAAATTAAATATACATTACACTCCACAGTCAGAAAGTGACTATTAATTTTTTCATATACTAGCTTGAGCCCTGAATAAGTTTTGAGTGGAGTCTAAAGAATGTATGCATATTTTGCACATTATCGTCTCATACCTTCATATTGTCAGTCCTCTTATTTTGGTATATTGTATTTTTAAAATCTCAAATTTTAAATGTCCCACTTTTTCATGACAGGAATGTATAAAACCAGTGAAAATTGAAAGAAAACCAGGAAAAGTTGGAAAGATCAAAATAGAAGATGATGGCAGTTATAGTTCTGTCACTGAGGTAAGTTGATTGAGATTCACTTATTCAATTTTTGTCCCCATTTATGTGACAGAAAACTTTGGACCTACATTTTTAAGCAATTGTACCTGTCATTACTAAAGCTGATATTAATAAAGCATAAAAGAAAAATTGCTTTCTTTTCCTAACTCAATCTATTTTGGCCTACCAACACTAGACATTTTTCTGACCATTAAAAACATGGATTTTCTGAATGTTGGGACCAATTCTAATTTAATCTCTAAGTGGTGGCACTCTGCAGTTTCATAATTTGCATAGGGTTTGATTTTTAAAGTAAATGATTTTCACAGGTTTTCCTGACTGATTATTCTGGCCATTTCATAAACACTTTGTATATCTTTGGTATTGTTAAAGGAACTTCTAAAATTGCTAGCTTTGCTTGGTAATTTTCACTTCCTGACTTAAGAAGTAAATTGTACAAAAAAAAATTTAAAAAATATATTTGGTAATTTATTCATTGCAATTTTTAGAAGCTGGTATTATCTACTCTGGCAAAATTTTTATTCCTAATCTTAATAACTGCAAACGTTGGTAGCTGTGTGCGTAGATCATGTACAGTTTCCACAAGCATAATATACAAAGAAATTTCAGCCCCAGTGCATCAAAATAACAGAGGTATGCCAAGATTCTCTCCATTGTGCATGTTGCAAATGCAAATAGCTTCACCTTACACCTGTCACTCTCTTATAAGTACATATTATCTGTACAGCACCTTCATTAACAGTAATAGACCTCACACTCATTATGATGCTTGCTATTTTTCCAAACATTTTTAAGCACCAAGTTGACATAGCCCCTGGGGGCCCCGAGTGGCCAAGTGGTCTAAAGTACTCACCGTTATGGATCGCTGCCATCTCACCTCTGTCTGCATGGGTTCGAGTCTTGGATTCAGCCAATGTGGGTATGTGAGAAGCTTGCCAGTAGCTTCTCGTAGGTCAGTGGTTCTTTCCGGGGTTTTCCCAGGTTCTTCCTCCACCATTTATACTGGCCGCCATGTATAGCCTATCTTGTGCTGAAAAATGGCATTAAACCCTACAACAACAACAACAATGACAGTCCCAGAAGCATCATTTTCTCATGGCTACATTTGCTTGCTAATTCACTGCCAGTTTTATCCAAAAGGTTTTAATTATTTACAAAATTAAAGTATATCTAACCATCTGAAAACATCATATTGTTGAGTAATTCTGACAAGGTCTTTTTCAAAAGAAAAAAAAATGAGGTAATTAAACCATAGTTCACTTCCATTAATGTTGAGTGATTCAAGAACATGTTGCCTGCTTTTTTGCAGCAAAATCTTGGAAATTCATTAAAGTAATTCTTTCCAATTCATATTATGCACATCTAATTCACCATCATATCCAGAAATAAAGAAATCTTCGAAAGAATTTGAGTGCTAATAAATCAATTTGGTTGTAGTAAAACAGTTCTTAAATTTGAAATTATATCAGTATTATTTATTGTGATAATGTTGAACTATCAGCAAAATATTATGTTAACGAGATTTCTTTGTAAAATGAATTCTGGTTGCTATTAAAGAAACTCAGAAGAGTCATAATTGCAGGATAGTGGCTTGCAGAAGAGGACAATAAATTAATCCCTAGAATTCCTCACATTTGGCCAAACATGCAGTTCATTATATGCATGCAATTCTTTTATTGAGGTGAATGAATGCTGGGTACTAACTTTCACAAACTGTACAAATTATTAGTTATAGTGCAGATCACAAAGATCTAATTGAATTATGTAAATATTTTTTATCAATTGTGTATGTATATATGTATATATATATATATATATATATATATATATATATATATATATATATATATAGTATGCCTTATCATAAACTGCATAAAGTGTGATATTAATAATAGTTTTAAGAAATGGCAACCATGTTAAATATTTGCCCAAACATGATCTCATAAGAACTTATAAGGTGCATTGGTCACTTTACACCAAAATCCTGTATTGAACCCTAGGAGACATAGAGTTGTTATATCTGACACTTACACATTATTATGGTTCACATTGTTTTAGCTTGGATCCAAGAATAGGGATGAAGCATTGCTACAGTTTATTGAGAAATTCTGAAAGGAAAACTTTTTATGTTTGTTTTTTTTCTTTGTTTTAGTCAGGAGAGGTGACCAGGCTACAGAAGGCACAAATAACTCTAAATGACTGCCTGGCATGCAGTGGATGTATCACCTCTGCAGAGAGTGTTCTTATCACACAACAGAGTCAAGAGGAGTTGTACAAAGTTCTCCAAGAGAACAGGCACTTACAGGAAGTATGTCTTTCCAAACTGATTGACCATAACACAATTGTATACTGTATTTTAAGTAACAGTATAGTAGATCTACTCAGAAAATTTTGATGTACAATGATTTGATTATTGGTTTGGACATTGCATGGTCCATTCTTGTCTCTTCTGTTAAATAAATTGTCTTGTTTAATAATATTTGGATATATTCATATGACATTTTAGCTCTAAAAAAGTCCATTGTAGAGCCATTGTACTAACCCCAATGTTGGCATCTGCACATATAAATGCTTGTCCATTTGTACAGCCTGATATAATAGTAAAAAAATTGAATAGACTGATGCAGTGGGGCCCTCCTAATTTCAGATTGGGTCCTATTGGTATTGTAAATAAAGTGCCTGTTGGGTGTGTGGAAAAAAATTAAATTTGCCTGAGACAACTTTAATTACACTGAGAAAACATGAAATTTTATTGTCAGGTTTTTGAAAGACTAGCAAATTATTAATAATTATCCCCATGTATGCCCCTTACCCATTATGAAGGTTGTCTGCTTACTGTAATTCTATTGAAAGCTGTAAACTTTGTATACAAACCTATGAATGGGAGAACAGATTGCCAAGTGCTCACATGGCTTTAACATGTGATTCTACTGCTGGTAGGACTGATATATTGTTTTTGAAGTCTGTCAACTGCACAGACCATTTTATAGTTGAAATCAGCTGCTTTTGAAAGTTAACAAATTTTTTTATGTGTTCTATCCATGCATAACTGAAACCAGCCAGAACCAGTCTCCTGGGAACCAGAACTGTTCCATCAGTCATTGCAACCAGTGCAGTGATGTGTGGCTGAGTAATCAGATTAAGGCTAACATGTATGCACAACAAGCTGTTAGTTGATTATTGTAATTTGGAGAGTTTAGGCCAAGTGCAGGATGTTTTTTGTTAGGTATTATAAGTAATAAAGGGATCAAGGGTGATCCATGTTGGCTTTTGAGTCTTTGAATAAAAATAATCTGTCCTTTAGCAGAAGTGAGATAAAATGGAAAACTTACTCAAAATTTATTGCATTAGAAACACTTGAGTAAGTATTTTGATTTTAAGTCTTGTTTAATTGCTATTGCATTGTTCAGGGTGTTTCAAGTTAAAGTTTAATGTATAATAATTGAACTGTCCCTTGCTGACACTTAACTGGTGTTATGCAATATTTGTTACACATACCAAGTGGGACCTATGCACATCAAAATTGTAAAGAGAAACTGTATAAAGCAAGGCATGTTTCAGATGCTAATGAACATCATTACTGTTATCCAATTAGTACAGAAGATATATTGACAGGGCAATTGGACAATGGATGACATCAAAACCTGGAGGAAAAAAATTGATTTACATGCACTGTGTTGAAATCTGAATAAATATACAGTTTAATATGATTTTGTTAACTGCTTTTCTTATTATTTAAGATACAGCAATTGTGGTTTTGTACAACAGATAATAGTAAAAAATGAAATAGGGCACATGGAATTGGAGTTGGAGCATCTGGAATTTGATTTGGGTCTTGTTATGGTGTAAAGTCACCAGCCTTGGGCCTGTGTCTGAAAAAAAAATTCTTTGAGTACTGCACATAGCATGCAGATCATTCTTTCCTTGTCGGGGCCCCGAGTGGCCGAGTGGTCTAAAGCGCTCTCCGTTACGGATCACTGCCATCTCACCTCTGTCTGTGTGGGTTCGAATCTAGGATTCGGCGAATGTGGATATGTGAGAAAGCTTGCCAGTAGCTTCTCGTGGGTCGATGGTTCTTTCCAGGGATTTCCCGGTTTCTTCCTCCACCATTAATACTGGCCGCCATGTATAGCCTATTGTGTGCTGAAAAATGGCATTAAGCCCCACATCAACAACAACAACAACTTTCCTTGTCGGTCCCTGGTAACAGATTGGAGTGGTTTTCATAACACCTACCCTCCCATGGGGAAAGGCCAAGAGTGCTAACTTTTTGCATACATTGACATTATTTGTACATTCTTGGTTTTGCATTTAGCTCATTGATCACTTTGCACCCTGTATACTTAGTGGAGTCATGAAACTTGGTGAACAGATGTTTCAGTAAAGCTATGCAGTACAGTATATGAGTATATCTACTTATTAGTTTTTTGTCTTTGTGTCTCTTTTCATTTTCACTTTCTTTGTTTTCACTTTATGTAAAAGGAGGTAATATATCATATCAAATATATCCTGCAGTGCAAGAATGGCAGGCATCATTCATTTTTCTGAGTTAAACATCCAGATTAATGAAGGGTGGTTTCTCACTATTTTGGCTGATAGCTGAATCACATTTTCACTGTGCTTAAAAGGTTAGCATTCTCAAAATAGCCTTTGAAAAAAATTTCCATCTTTGCTGTTTACATTTTAACTTGACTTCAGTACCTTCAAGTAATTTTTTTAATAAATTGGGGGCCAATCCTACCATATCATAGTGTTTACTTACCCACTGGTCACTATCTTTCGAGCAATGATGCCAGGTATAGCAGTAGTTGTTAAGGCTACTGCAATAGGCATCGCTATACCTTACTTGGTGATTTATCAGTTGGTGATTTTATTATCGTTCGTTTCAACCCTGAGAAACCAAAATCAGATTCTCAGTTCACATCCCAGGTTAATGTCAGGAGGCAACAACCTAACCAGTTTAGGAGGCAACCTAACAGGGGAGGCAAGAAAACAAGTTTTTCTGCCTCCAAGCCTCCTAACACTAGATGTAGACCTGCCAACCCCACTGCCCATGGGCAACCCAATGGTGGATGCCCAACTCTTGAAATTCCAGCTTCATTGCATCTTAGAACCTGTGGGTGATCCAGCTGATTTCAGAGGGGCTTCAGGTTTCATTTATGCATACATTCATACATACATACATACATACATACATACATACATACTGTATTTATTATTTAAAATACATACATACATATGTACATACATACATACATGCATGCATTCATACATACATACATACATACATGCATACATACGTACGTACATACATACATACACACATACATACATTTACTGTACTGCATTACATTTGGATGGGTCCAAATAGTATTAAATTCTTTATTTGATGGGATAAATGTCATTATATTTTGTTAACTTTGTTACAGACTGGAAAAGGAGATCAGATAAAGACGGTTGTGGTATCCGTGTCCCCTCAGTCTAGAGCTTCACTGGCAGCAAAGTACAAACTGTCCATTATCGATTGTGCCAAAAGGATTACAGGATTTTTCAGGAGACTAGGTCATTATGACATTTGTTGTCATTAAGAAATTTTCTTCACCTAAAGCATAAGAACACAAGTTTTTTTTAAAAGTTGATGTCCTTTATGACAGACTAAAGATTTAAAATCTGTTTATGTTGAAAATACTTGATGAAGGTTATATGTTGTTATTATGTGACTTCTTGTGCATTCAGGTGTACATAGTAGTCATTTGTCATTGAGCTAATGGTTTAAAAAAAAAGACTGATCACACAGAAAATGAGTGGGCTGGCTTGATTGTTTTCATGGGTTCAGGTCTCAGTTTGACCAAAAGCTTGTCTGTAGGTTCCAGTAGGTCAGTGGTTCTTCCCCAGATCTCTCCAGGTTTTTCCTATACCAGTTACACTATCCCCAGTGTACAACTTATCAGGTGTTTAAAATCCCCCATGTACAGCCTATCATATGTTTAAAATCCCCCATATACAGCCTATCATGTGTTTAAAATCCCCCATGTACAGTCTATCAGGTGTTTAAAATCCCCCATGTACAGCCTATCAGGTGTTTAAAATCCCCCATGTACGGCCCATCAGGTGTTTAAAATCCCCCATGTACAGCCTATCACTGTCAATAAATATGTAAGACTCAGTATATGTGTAAGGCTGTCAGTAAATATCGAGATAAGGCTGTCAATAAATATGTACATAGGACTGTCAATAAATATGTAGGTAAGGTTGTCAGTATATATCTTAGACTGTCAATAAATATGTAGGTAAGGCTGTCAGTATATGTAAGACTGTCGATAAATATGTAGGTCAGACTGTAGGTAAGGCTGTCAGTATATATGTAAGACTGTCAACAAATATGTACGTAAGACTCGTTATATATGTAAGACTGTCAGTAATTATGTAGGTAAGGTTGTCAATCAAAGCTATCATTGCTACCTTTGAATTTTTTTTAGATAATTATGTTTTTTTCCCAAAATAAGATTTGTACTTTGAAAATTACAAGAAATAATAACTTTATAATTTTTAAAATAGTTAATTTTTCTCAAGCTGCAACCTTACCAGCCCACAAACTACTGAGCCACTGGGGGCCCAAGTGGTCAAGTGGTCTCCGTTACGGATCACTGCCATGTCACCTCTGTCTGCATGGGTTTGAGTCTTGGATTCGGCCAATGTGGGTATGTGAGAAAGCTTTCCAGTAGCTTCTCGTGGGTTGGTGGTTCTTTTCGGGGTTTTCCTGGATTCTTCTTCCACCATTAATACTGGCCGCCATGTATAGCCTATCGTGTGCTGAAAAATGCCGTTAAACCCTACAACAGCAACAACAACAACAACAACCTTACCTGATAGCTATTGTTGTTAGGTCCTGCAGAGCTCTATAGTAATTATATTGTTCATACATCTGTCTGACAGCCTATTTTCCAACAGCCTGTGATTCATCAACAATTTGATTTCCTCAAGATAACTTGGGATTGATTAATTTTAACCAAATGTAGCATCCAACTTTTCATTCATGAGACCTAAAAAGAGTTTGTGTTTCAAGTCAGCATTGAGAGGAGTTGTGGCCCTTGATTCCCTATCCGTCTTACTTTCATTTCCACAGCTTAGATTTACCAGCTAATTGTTGGATTCCAACCAAATTTCTATATTGCTGAGACCTTGAATGAATTTCCATCATTCCATGTTATCATTTACAGTAGTTCTTCCCCTGATTACCCAGGTTCCTGACTTCAGTTCCACAGTGTAACTTTTACCTGGGTTTGATGCATTTCAGTTTGGTTTGTTTGCTTTACATCCTGGACTCCTGGCAGTTTTTGATGTACTTAAGCACTTACTTTCATAGTGATATCTCTCATTACTTTGGAAACATTTGTAATTTTAACAAAGTATGGATAACAAACGACAGTAATTTATTCCCTCACACTCTTCTTTGCATGCTTTCAACCAGATGACCACCATTATACATATGCTCCGATGAATATAATATATTGCAGAGCAAAATCAATGGCTCATAGAAAACTAAAGTTTATACAATAAATTACATGAAGAAATATAATTTAGCATTCCTAAAGTTAAAGCATTCCCTACCCTAACCCTTTTCTTATATTTATCATAATCTTCATTTTGGAACAGAATTTGTCACAAAAGCTAAATCAATAGAATTGGGAAAAATAATGTTTGTATTATGTTGAAAGTGTTTACTGGTGATAAAAACATTATATTTAGTTTATGACATTTTTTTCTATTTCTTAATTGGAATTTTCAGTGTGCAGAACCTTAATCCTTGAATTTTCCTTATGAACTCTGAAACTGTTTTGCATCCTTCATAAACTTGTGCAAATAATCAGAGACAGAAGACAGATAGAATACACAATGTTACAGGAGAAGGTTTTATTTCAGTTTAATTTATTGTATTTTAATTTATTGTATTTTAATTTAATTTATTGTAATTCTTACCATTTTCAAACTAGCTGATAAAAAATAAATTGGTTAAAATAAGTTAAATATTGAGATTCTCTGAAAGGCTGATTATAAATTTACTGTTGATGTGAAATTGCTTATTTAACAGAAATTCCTACTACTATATTTTTTTATAAGAAAGAATACAGAGGATGCTGATTTAATAGTGAAATATATCATAAAATTATGTTTCATGCAAATTTATCCAAATTATAATAACAGAGAAGCACTTCAGAATATCTGTAATGACAGATCCACATAAAACTTTATAACGTACACCATTCTAAACAGTATTACTAATGCAGTTATCAGCAGTGAGTAACACTGGTAAGACATGTTGAGTAGCAGACTGGATGCTTATTATTGCGGGATGTTGATTTGCCCCATCATAATATATGATAAGGATTTTTTTAGGGCTTAGTGAATGGAAAATGATTACTAGTGAAATACAGTTTTTCCTGGTATGTATCTTTGTTTCATTTCACCAGTGATAATAGGATTTTCAACAAATGCTTCTGTCAGCATGACTCAGTGTTGATCAGTGTAAACAGAGGTTGTGTATGTGACATTGTTGAGAGATGTGTTCACTTGAGAACTATGAGTTTATGACACAGCTTCAAAATAGGGTGTGGGACAATACTAACGAGTTCAATTTTATGCATAACACATTCTGTGGCAGTTTAAGGAGTTATGTCTTCTGATTACTTGTCCACCTGACTTCTGTGTGCACATCACGACTTTACTACTGATGGTTATATTTCAGCCAAATATGGTAAGTGGCTTATTGTTGATGAGACCCTGAGTAATATCAGTATTCAGCATTTACAGGAGTTATGCCCCCTAATTGTTCATCCTCTAGACTTTGGTTTCAGCAACTTTACTTTACCAAGGATTGACGAATTTCAACCATATTTTATATTGATGAGCCCTTATTCCACAGCATCATTTAAAATATTTTGTGCCTCTGATTTGTTTATACATCATAATTTTTATAATGATTTTTGGATTTTAAACAAATTTAGCATGCAGCTTTATATTTAGAAGACCTTGATTGAGTTTGATTTCCATCATTCATTGATGTCATATACAGGATTTATGTCCCCCTGATTGTACATTCTCATTACTTTGGTTTGAATTTCAACTAAATTTTTCAAATTGAATTTATTGCAGTCCTTTGTGGTGTAACCATTGGTAATATATCTTGTTTGTTTTGTAGGTGTTCATTATGTGTTTGATACCACATTTGCCAGGAACTTTAGCCTGGTAGAAAGTTGTCATGAATTTGTTCGGCGATACAGAGATGCAGAAACAGAGAAGACATCAATTCCTATGCTGGCCTCAGCTTGTCCTGGTGAGTTCTGTAGCAAGGTTCAGTAGATTTTGTTTATTATACTACATCTTGATGTCACAGATGCAAACTTTGGGGGGGAAGGGGTGTATATGACAACAATGGCTGTTCAAAGCAGTTGCTTAACTCTAAATAGCTGTAATACATAACCCCCCCACAAAGATTTGTGATTCCTGTTTCCTGTACCTAATTTTCAGTATATTTATTTCAATAAACCCCAAAATTTGAATTAAATCTTGCAAGAAACTGTTCACATTAATTAGCTGTGTTTTGTCTAAAAATATGTTACTCAATCATAATACCTAAGGAGAACTACTACTACCTTGCAAATTCACTCCTTCCAGATAAAACTTTTAACTAAAATGAGATAAAAGTTATCTGCCCACCTAGATGGTGGTGGGCAAAGTGATCCCTTTATATAGGGATTGTCAGCAAGACCCATAAATATCTCAGTTACTACTTCCACTCATGCTGATAAGCATACTCTCACCATGAAAGAACTCGCAAAAGCCAGAATCAACTCTGATGCAAGTTGGAGGAGTTCTCACTTCACAAGGAACGTATGCTTCATCTACATTTCCATCTTTTATTTCTTTCTGTGTTGACAGAGTTATGCCTTTACAATTTTACCACACTTTGTTTTCTTTCCACATTTATTGTACTTAGGTACATGCATGGGTAACTTATGCAACTTCACAGAAAGTTTGGGCCATGCTTTTAATGTATGTTCATACAAGTACCTGAGACCTATAGAAAACTCTTAATATATAATTCCACAATGGCTGGCTACATACAGGTGAGTTTTCTCGGCGAATACATTTAGTGTCCAGATACCACCCTTCATTGTATTTACCTGTACAGGTTGTCTTGAACCTCTCACAGTAGTAGTATGGTGAATTATTTTGGTTTTTACCTGGGTGCTTTAAAGATCATAAAATTTGTCCCCTCTTTTCCAGGTAATGTTATAGGGCATAGCTCTGCATCAGTTCTGTGTTCAGAGCTACATTTTTATTTATTCTGCTCTATTTGTTTTACAGTTTAGACCATGGGGAAAGCACAGAAATGCACAACTAAGGATGAAGGCACCATCAGCCTATGTGCTGACATATCCTCAGTGCATGAATTTTTGGCGGATGAGGGGAGTAAATCAATAAGAGGATTTCCAGTTACAAAACACTGGAAATCTGTGCAATCAGAGACAGCCCTGGTACCTTTGTCACCACCACAGGACTCCTCATTGCTGGCAATACCTTTAGGCTTTGCCTTCGCAGGGTTCCACTGTACAGTTCTTCACGATAAGCAGCAAGGGAACAAGCACAATAAAGCATCCTCTCACTCCACCGATACACGGACTGGTAACATGGATCAAACATCCTGTAACCCATCCCAACATTACGACTAAGACAATGACATCCCTACTAACATGGCCTGTTTCTGTTTTGACCAGTCTAGGCCTACTACAAGGGATCTTCAGGGACAAAGACCTCAACACAATAAGTTCTGGAAATCAATCTGCCATCCAGTCTGACAAACCTGGTGTACAGAAGCAATTATGGAGACCAGTGTAACCCACATATGGCCTCACTGCACTCTCTGTTTATGATACTGAGTTTAGTACCTCAGTTTCTGAACAATGCCATCACTCAGTTCTCTCGACCCTTATCAGTAGAAGGGACTATTTAATCAGCGACTGATAAGAAATCACTTTTTCTACTTCAGGGCACTCCATGAGTTCTGTCAGTGGCAGACCTCAACACTCTTTGCCAGCTCCTTCTCAGGCAACTCAAGAGGCATCATTCTCACCTCATGCAAGCAAAGACAATGATGCTTGCTCTTAGGCTCCTTCATCACTTGATTTCACTATGCCATAGGAAGACTCAGCCTTCAGAGTTTCATTGAAAAAGTTTTCCATCTTTTGCCGCCAGAGTTCTTCCCTCCTACTCCTACCTCATCAACCACCTGGACCAGAGCTCCAACATCTTTTGATCTTATCATGATAAAGGAAGAATCCAACTTCAGATTACTTCCACAGTCAGGCCAAATCACAAAACATTTTGAACTGTTTACATCAGCAGTTACAAGAACCCAGTATCAGCCATCTCATTTTCTCATAAAAACACCTTCCATCAAGTTTTCATTGGCAGTTCTACTATTGCCATACACCAGCTTTTCATGTGGAAACCTAAACACAATAGCTCTGTCTTTCTAAGATACCATTGCAAGGCTCATACTGGATCCTGTAGGTGGCATTGAATAGAAGTATCCAAAGTAGACAATTTTTATTTCAGTACAAAGGTCTGGTTTGCAATTGACAGAATCCATTTCTTGGCGATGTAATTCTGTTCCCCCGATAGGACATGTAATTTGCTGATTCTGCCAGCTGTTGCAATGCGATAAGGAAGCAGGTCTTGTATGAAAGGTGAGCCAAAGCTGCCTCTGAAAGCAGTTCAAATGGTGTTTTATTCATCCAGTTTAGTACCCATGATAAGTTTCACATTGGTCACAGAGCCAACATCTTTCCTGTATAATCAAAGTTGGAAAGGAGGTTGGATAAGTCTTTGTTTTGCCCGATATCCTCTCTTCGATGATGTCAGAAGGTGTAAGTGATTGTGGAGCTCTAACCTTTGGTTGTGCTTGGAGCTAATTTTTTCTCATCAAAGAAGGAAGTTAGCTATTTCAGGTGTAGATGCCTGTAGCGATAGATGAGTGCTGCATGCTTTGGGACCAAGATAAGTCGGGAATAAATTCCCAGGGAAATTTATATTTCAAACAATTTCTACAACTCTTTTCTGAAGATGGTCATTTATTTCTTGGTGGCTTTGTATGGGTTTGTTGCAATGTTTGTAGCTGATAGGACTCTGGACAGAGGAGAAAATTGAAGTGATCCAGAGTCCCTTGGAAACGACTTGTCAGGTCTAACCTGATTGTCACCATAGGATCTCTAAAACTCCTCAAACAAATCAGGAGTTTCTTTACTAACATGATTATTATATATACATAGAAGAGTATGTTTTTTTCAGACAGTAGATGTGATGTTGTTCACCTTCTTTGATAAGCTCCAGATTCTGTCAATTTCAGTAACTCTTGAAGTTAATGTTTGGAACACATGTCTATTAGAGTTACACTTTTTATTTTGTTCAGACTTTTTTTATTTAAAATATTAAAACTCGGCATTACAAATACTGGATACCAGTAGGCTGGTTGTTTACATCGACAGCTTCTGTTTGGTTTGAACCGTGAATAAGATGGCAATGTGAAGGGCCACCTTGCAAAAGTCAGGTTAGAAATTACAAATTGATGAATAAGATAACTCAGTTTTTTGCACTTTTTATATCCTTGTTGTTCATTATTAAAATCACTAAGGGTACAAACTACTAAAGTGCAGGAAAATACTCTAGTAATCAAGACTGATTCAAAGTCCATTTGATTATTTTGCTATGTTTGAATGTGTGTTCTCACTGTGATCAAGTACTGTCATATCAGAAGTGAGTGAAATGTCTTGAACTAGTTCCCAAGCAAAGTTTATCTTGATGAAATGTGCCAGCATAAATAATGGCCTGTGCTTTTGGCAAGAGAATATGCTAGAAACTTTGGACTAAATATACAAGTAAATTGTTTTGCACAAGTTCAACAGGTGAAAAATGTTCTTAATATATTTTTTGTCAATTATTTTGTGTAAAAACAACAAATAAGCTGTTTATCAAGCACTCTGAATCATACCTCTATACAGGGAAAATTCATGACTCATTATATGGGCTTTAATTTCAGTGACTTACTGTATAAGTTGACTTGACTACAAGTCAACCCCCTCATGTTAGGGCTGCAAAAAAAACCAATTTCTCTTTGATCTTTTGATAAATTGGGATGTATTTTGCAAGTCAGATCTGCCAAAAGGGGGGTACTTGTTGTGTGTGAGTCAGAGTCAGAGTTGCACTTTGGAAAAAATGAACAAGCCAGACGAGCTAGTTAGTCAGACAGACAGACAAAACCAGTATGGCTGCTACACAGTGGCCATTTAGAAAATCTTTTTTATCACAACACCTCCTGAATGGCTCTACCTTTTGCATAGCTGCTGCTTTTGTGGGTGGAAAATACCCCAACTAAATGATGAGAATTCATTTTCTCATTAGGGTGAACCAGAAGTTTCCAGAACACTGGATTGCCCCTGGGACACCCTACAACACTGCCCATGAGCTCTACTGCCATTCTTTTTACAAACAATCACATGTCTGTAATGTCTGCATTATTTATGTTGTGGAAATATTTGCCATCACTTTGCCATCACTTCTTAGGTTAGCAAGTGAATTTATCATGTCTTGTATGTATATTCTTCATAAATGTTTGGATTATACCCCTGGTTGAGTTTTTTCTGTTAATTTAAGCTCTTTTGAGAGTTATTAACATTGTTCCATACACATTTTGTATGGATTTGCATAGCTAGGTATTTTGTTCAATTTTTCCTATCCGTGCAGTCTATGAACTTGCTTTGATTCATCCATGTACCTATATTGTCAATTGTGCTATTTTTATATGTGGTAAAGCAGGTTTCACACCAAATTTTACCTTCACATCATGTGCTCAGTTATCAAGCACAGGTTCGTTTTCAACTTTGGATAGCTTTCCTTAATTTCATACCATTTTTATTATCAATCATACTTACTGGGTTTTTTTTGTGGCTAGTGGTCCCAAGCCATTATTTAAGTCTGGTCGGCTTGCTTATCTTGTATTTTATATTTTTATATTGAGCCCAGCATTGCTTCCTTTTTTTCATATAAGCCTTGTGAAATGCCCAAGTAAAGTGGCTTCTGTCTGAAATTATCAAATATTAGTGTAGATTTAGTCCATGCATTACCTTGTGTTTACGTTGAGTTACATGGAATACTTTTGTATAATAATTTTCTTTTCAGCTTTCTCTTACAGGAACAGTGTCATTGCAGGGTTTAGGTAGGTGTGTTCACAGGAAATCTCCAAGGAACACCCAGCCTACTTGCTTATTTTGTACAGGCTTTGAGAGGACAGATGGTTTGTTTCTCAGGAAATCTCCAAGGAACACATACCCCACTTGCTTATTTTGTACAGGCTTTGAGAGGACAGATGGTTGTCTTTTCTCACTGACTGTAGACATACCTATAAAGCAAGGAAGAAGGTTCCTTCTTCATTGTGTTCAGAATCTTTAGGGTTCTTGTTCTCTGAGTCCCTCAGGTCTCATTGAACGATTATCTAAGAATCTTTGGAGACTTTTATGGTTAGTGGGACCCTAGCAAGGGAGGTTATAAATGAGTGAAGAGTGAATCAGACCCTCACATTAGGAAGGAGCAGCACCCTCTCCATTCTGTGAGGGCAGGGAGCAAGTCATGACCTCCAGTGAGGGAGGAGTAGCAACCTTGCCATTCTGTGAGGGCAGGGAGCAAGTCATGACCTCCAGTGAGGGAGGAACAGCACTCTCTCATTTCCATTACGACAAAGAGTGAGTCATGCCCTCCCATCATGGAGAAACACCACTCTCGTTCACCCAGAAGAGCAGAGAATGCCATGCCCCATTCATCCCTCCTCACCTCCATATGGGCGAAGCAGTCCCCTCTGCATTGATATTGATAGGGGTTGGCATATCTGCAATAGGTTGGGATGATCATTATTTTGGAGAATTTAATTGTTTTATAATTGTCTTTATTATGAAATTAATGTAAATGCAGTTAACTTTTTTAATTAGGGCTACCATTTGGATTGAATAAGTTATCTTAATTTTAGATGTGGTTTGAATTTTTAGGATAAATTTGCTCTTGTACATAGTTAAAGGGACTAAACAAATGTGGTTGTTGTTTTATAAATTGCTTTTTATTTGGGGGTGGTCACATTGAGAGGTTTCAAATGTATAATATTTTCTTTTGATGCTCGTTCCCTCAGGTTGGATCTGCTATGCTGAGAAGACACATGGCTCCTACATTTTGCCATACATAAGCACAACAAAATCTCCACAACAGATTATGGGGTCCATTGTCAAAGATTTCCTGTCTGGCCAGATCAAGAAATTGCCAAACCAGATTTACCATGTGACTGTGATGCCATGTTATGATAAGAAGCTGGAAGCATCACGGTCAGATTTCTACAATGATTTGTTCAAAACAAGAGATGTGGACTGTGTTCTATCATCAGGTATGGAGAATACATTAACTGTAGATTGTAATTAGCCACTGAAGTCAAAAACCATCATACTGTAAGAATGTTGATCTCAACTAAAGTCTTAGAAATTTTGGCTGTAAGTCTTTCAACTTTGGTGAAAGATAATTTAAAAGTAGCTGGAGGAAACAGTTTTGTGCTAAATTGAAAGTGTTAGTTATAGCATATTATTCTAATTAAAGAATAAAAATTAAATTTGTTTATTTAATTCTCTTTGTAAGCTTATTTATAGAATCTTTGGAGACAAAAGACCAATACTCAAACTGTATGATATACATGCAAATTTTTAAGCATTTTCAGCATTTAAAAGTATGATTTAGTTGATCTGGGCAGATTTCAGGTTGTCATCATCTTGAAGACAGGTTTTGTACTGTAACTCATTCAGTGTACACCTTTAAAAAATACTACAGTTGCAGCATACATGCTGCCTCCAGTTCCAGGTTTCAGAAGAGAACTGTAACAGCTACTTCTTAGAAGATTGATTGTGTTCCCACAAAATGAAAGAGGCGGGAGCATCATCATCCCCAGTATTATAGTTTCACTTCTGAGAAGAGAGCAGCATCTATCATTAAGGGCTACAAGCTTGCTAGCCAAAGACAAGATCCTTCACTCATCTGTGGTGAGGGAACATGCACACGAGACGGAAAAAGGACAAGAATTGAAGAGGCAAAATAAGTGTTGGTCAGTCCCTCTTTCTAGTCTGAGAGCATTAGTATTGGCTTCCGGCTATCAGGTTCATTCCCTCTCCTGACCTATATCCACCACTTGGATGATGCAGCTTTGCAAGGAGGAATTTTATTGTGGCTGTTTTGCTCACCTCCCTCTTAAATCATTAGAGGTTTTAGAGTCGAAGGCCAGGTCCTTAGTGACTATAGCATGACATTCTTATCTGTTTTCTGTGGCTTCTGAAGGAAGAATCATTATCTACTCAATAGTTATTGGAGGCATCAGCAAAACATTATGGCATGCATTGTCTATGACCATGGTGTTGTCGGTGGAGTTCCACCTCGAGACCTGCCAACCCTTATGATTTTGCCTTAATTCTTACAGAAATGACACTTAAAATATGGACTTATCAAATAAAGCACAGATTACAGAAATACGAATGTTTGCAATAAAATCTGGATACTGGCTGGCCCATGTTTGATTTGGATCTGGGATTCATTTTAGATTCAGTGGAGTTGGTCAGGGAACCAGACTAACATTACAGGAGAACCTCAGATGCTTTAAACTGCATGTATTTTGTGATGCAAAACATCTGCATGATCAAACAGTTGCATTTTAGAACTTTCTAAAAATGACAGCCGACAAGTGATAATCTTCGTGACGAAAGAGACAAGAAGCCTGTTAAATAGTTTTAATAGTCAGTACAGAAGAATGAAAAGGAATACTCAGATTCTTGGAGAAAAAAGCAGGAAGGGCACCAGCTACATCATGTGCTGATTGACTATCATGGCAGGAAAGATGATTGCTGTTGCTGTGTGAAATTTTAAATCTTTTAAGGATTATGTAAAGTTGAGAGATGGCAAGAAGCCATTAGTTTCATATGGTTTGGAACTGCAGTTTGTGAAACTGTACAGGAGATAGCTAAGATTCAAGTTTACTTTACAAACATTTTAGTTGAACATGGTTACCATCACTATATCAGTCTTGAATCACACTTCTGGACTTTTGAATGCATGTTCTCAGCTTGATAACAGCAATACATGATATTTTGTTACACCTTACTGAAAACTGGTCACTCTTATGGAAAAACTAAACTGACTTACTGAGAAGGTCTTGTTAGGGTTGGAGGGGATTCAAATATTCAGTAAGCAGCATTCTATTCCCAATTATTTCTGGCTTGCTAAAGGGTTGGAAATTGAGATTGATTATATATCTTTACCCCCTAAATAACTTTCTGTGAGAGGAACATTCAAGATGGAAACTGGCATCAATTCAGAACACCATCAGTCCTAAAGATTGGACAGTTTCCATCAGTCTTCAGAATGTATATTCCACATCCCAATCTAATACCTCCACACAAGAAATTCTTCTGGATTTTGTTAGAGACAAGAGGTATTCATTTCCAATCTCTGCCATTCAGTCTATCCTCAGCATCTAGGGTCTTCACCAGAGTTATGAGAATAGTGGTTGCACACTTGAGGTATCTGCTGATTCAGCAAATCCAGTACTTTGTTTACTGACTGCTAGACAATAGCATCAAACAGTCCCTATTACATTGTATGACTTGCTGTTGAGCCATAATGAATCAGTTAAGACTTATTCCCAATCTAGAGAAATCAGATGTCATTCCATCTCAGGACTTTGTGCATAGGAAAGAATTTCAATAGCTTTCTTGGTTTGGTTTGTGTTACCTTAGACTGGGTAAACAAAAACCTGGAATTGTCAAGGACTTTATAGGCCAAGACTTCTTTGTTAGTTCGCCATTCTTTCTCACTTCTGGGAAACCAGAATTCTGAAGCAGACCTGGCATCATTTGGCAGATTCTGTTTATGTCTTATGTCTGGAAGACACAAGAAATTGCTGTCAGATAGAATTTCCCGTGGGTCATTGTTTTAGTACCAGCTCAAGTAGTGGTACAACCAAGACAAATTTCTCTTGAGAGTTCCTCAAACCCTACTCCAGTTGTACACTGATGCTCAAATTCATGGAGAAGAGGGACTCATGTTAGAATGAGTACTTCTCCCAGGCCATTGGTTTCAGAATTGGACCCTCTGACAAACATTTTGGGCTATGTTTTTTGCCTGTTAAGGGTGTATAGATCATATCAAGGTGCATAGCATCATGATCTCCAAAGACAACACATCAATAGTTGCATATGTTAGATGATGAGGAACTACTCTTGCTCCCCTCTCTTTGCGGAAGTCTGAGTGTGTCACATTTGACAAAAGATTATATCCTTGTGGAAAGTTTGTACAGAACAGGTAGTATAGTCTTAACAGAATGCTCTCTACATCAAGACAGTTGCAGAGTCTCTGCTCATTCTATTGGAGAAACCTCTTAATAGACATGTTTACAGAGAAGCTCAACAAATTCATTTTAAGTTTCCCCAGTCCAGGAGCAAATAGCTTGGGTTATGGACTCTTTCAGCCTGAGGTGGAATCAACTGTTCACTTATGTATTCCCTCCCAGTGGGTTGATTCCACAAGTATTTCACAAGGTCAGGACCTCCACAGTTCCTATTATCCTGATATAACCTCTGGTGCCTCAAAGTTCCTCATCAATCCCCTCAGCATATTGATCGACCAACTCATTGTGTGACCTTAGTGCAAGATATTATTCTTGCAACACAATGGTACTGTCTCTCACCAATCCACAGATTATCCACCTTTATGCTTAGCTCATTGCAAGTGATGTATATGCCAGGTGAAGTTTTCAAACAGCATTGCCAACTGCATTGTCCAGGCCCTGAAATGTCCCTCATCCAAGGCAGGAAACACATTAATCCTAGTTATGCTTTCCTGCTGCAGCAGCGGATTGTCTGGTCTTCCGTTTTTAGGAAAAACCCTGTTAAATCTGTACCATCAAAGGTCATAGGGCTGCGTGCCCTTCAGACATTCTTAAATTCCCCAGTGGTCAGTCTTTTGGCTCAGATCTTCCTTTGGCAGATCTTATTAAATATTTTTCTTGCTTGCTGGGGTCAAGATGGAAATTATCATGTGTTTTGTAGGTTATAACAAAAAACATAAACAAAATAAATACTTTTTAAAAAATGAGTGAGACTTTATTTGAAAGTCTTACAAATAAAACCATCTTTCTTCTAGCTGTAGTGTCAGCACAAAAGAAGAAGCAAACTACAAGTTTTATCAGGAGAAGAGTGATATAATTTTTCAGTAGAAATTACAGTTATGTTTCCCTGTTTGTGTCAGCCAAGTTTCCTTGAAAAGCTCAGCTTCCTTCAGTGTTTCATCCCCAACAGAGTTCCACAGTCTCAGTTGCATCTGTGCTGGGGCCAGTCAAGATATCCTTTGCCTAGTTAGGGCACTTAAGAATTGTTTAGCAGTTGCTAAGGGAAAAGGAACGATAGAAAAAGTTTTATTTTCTCCATTAAGGGACTAAGCTGACTTTTCAGCATCCACTATTACAAGATGGAATTTGTTTAAACCTTGAAGAGAGCTGAGAGATTTCTCATTTTTAAGGATAAAAGACAATGACTACATCTTGTTGGGCCTGTAATACTTATCTGTCACTATTAGATGCCCTCCTCCTCCCCCTCTCTACTGTCCTTCCTTAGTCAGGGTCCTAGGAAAGGAATAAAGATGTGCTACTGTGCAAGGGCTGATGTGGGCAAGTCAGACAGTTCATTTGCATGTTCATAGAATTTCTAGAACAGGATGATGGTGCATATCGCATGGATGAGGTTTTCTCCATTGCATGGATGAGATTTTCTCCATTGTTTGGACAAAGTTTTCTCCATTGCATAGATGAGGTTTTCTCCATTGCATGGATGAGGTTTTCTCCATTGCATGGATGAGATTTTCTCCATTGTTTGGACAAAGTTTTCTCCATTGCATAGATGAGGTTTTCTCCATTGCATGGATGAGGTTTTCTCCATTGCATGGATGAGGTTTTCGCCATTGCATGGATGAGGTTTTCTCCATTGCAGAAAGAGTAAGTCAGACAATAGTGACAGGCAAGTATAACATAAAATTAGTTTTACCAAAATTAAATACATTTTTGGTAAACCCACCAAACTCCTGTTCCCCCTTCCATCTATCTGATTCTTTTCAGCAGTATATAGTCACTTTAAACAATACTGTAAAACCATTTCTGTGAGAAAAAAAGTTAAAGCTGGAATCTTGATTTTTGCAGGTGAGGTAGAGAAGATGCTAGCAAAGGAAGGCATATCATTAGCTGATTCTGAAGAGGCTGAGCTTGATACTCCGTAAGAAATATGTGATAGCTGTATTTTTTTTATTGCACTTTCTGTTTATAATTCATTAGATTTTATTGAGCATTTTTTATCCAGATGTTCAGTCCACTCTTCTCATTGATTCAGCCCACCCCAAAAAGTCATATTTTTAAAAAACGATTTTGAATGTTGTGCAGGTGTTGTAACAAAATGCTTAAGAAAGAAATAAAATTTGCTTTCAATTTATTTACTCTTATTAATATTAATAATAATAATGAGGACTTTGTATGGCGCCTAATCTTTAGAAGCTCTAAGCGCTTTACAACATTTTACAACACTTAAAAAACATATATAATGATATGATTACAAAAATAAAAACAAACACCATGAAATTAGAAACAGAAAACATGCTGTAAATATTTAAGGTAAGGATACATTATTAGGTCTTTAAGTCTGTTCTTGCAGTTGAAATAGGTGAGTTTTAAGAGCGCTCTTGAATGAGATCACTGTGTCTTTGTGTCTTAGTGCAGTGGGCAATTCATTCCACGTTGCTGGGCCCTGGTATGCAAAAGAGCGTTGTCCATATGATTTCATTTTCATAGTGGGAATAATGAGAATGCGAGTGTCAGAAGAGGAGTGTAAGTATCTTTCATGTGTGTACACATGGGTGAGGTCAGATAGGTATGTTGGACTGGAGCCCATCAGTGAAACATAGCACAGAGAACAAATTTTGTGTTTAATTCTGGATCGTATGGATAGCCATTGTAGGGTACAGAGAAGGGGAGAGGCGTGATCTGATCGTGGTACTCTAAGGATGATCCGAGAAGCTGTGTTTTGAACTTTTTGAAGTTTCTGGAGTAGATATTGAGACGAACCAGACAGAATTGAGTTACAATAGTCCAGTCTTGAAAGTACTAAGGAACACACAAGTGTTTTAGTGGCATCAACTGAAAGATACTTGCAAATGGAGCTGATGCGTCTCAGCTCAAGATATGCAGCCTTGCATATGTTCATGACATGTTAGTGCAATGAGAGAGTACTGTCGAGATTAACACCTAGGTTTCGTACTGACTGTGTGAATTTAATGCTGGTGTTGCTGATATTTATTGTCTGAGGTAAAGGATGTGAATGAGAAAGTCTTTGTGTTGTAATCAGGATGGCTTCAGTTTTATCATCATTCATCTGCAGCTTGTTACATGTCAACCATGATTTCACATCAGAAATGCACCTCTCTACGTCATGGATGGTAGCTTCAACTTCAGTTGGATGGCTAGATTTGTATATTTGGGTGTCATCAGCATACAATTGGTGAGACACTGGATGATGATCTATGACACTTGAGAGTGGCTGAGTGTATAGAATGAAGAGAACAGGTCCAAGAACAGACCCCTGTGGAACACAACAGCATAGATCAACTGGGCTGGAGTGTTTTCCATTTGCGGACACAATTTGTGTCCTGTTGACCAAGTAGGACTTGAACCATGGTAAGGCCGTATCATGAATGCCAAATACATGCTGGAGACGGTGAAGTAATATATCATGGTCTGTAGTGTCAAATGCTGCAGACAAGTCAAGGAGAGTGAGGACTGTAATCTTTCCGCTATCCAAAGCAGAGAGAAGGTCATTGGCTACTTTCAGAAGAGTAGTTTCACTACTGTGGCAAGGGTGATATGCAGACTGTACATTGCTAAAAAGACTGTTTGAATTCAGATGAGATATAAGTTGGGATAGAACAACTTTTTCTAAGATTTTTGACATGAATGGGAGATTAGAAACTGGGCGGTAGTTCTTTAAATCATTATCGTCGAGTGTTGGTTTCTTCAGCAGAGGCTTTACAATGGCAGTTTTGTAAAATGATGGGAATTCCCCAGATGAGAGAGAGGTATTAATAACATCAGTTAGTGAAGGCAATATTGGATCCAAGCACTCTAGCAGCAGTTACGCCGGAATTGGATCAAGTTCACATGACTTTGGTGCACTCTTCATCACGATTGTACATACTAAATCCATAGAGACAGGTTCAAATGCTGCTAACGGTTGCCGCTGAAATTCTGTATCGCACCTGTATGGTGACGGCGAGTCACTTGAAAATTGTGTTGTCAAGCTTATCTCTAATGGTTTGTACTTTGTCACGGAATAAATTTGCAAACAGGTCCGGAAGGTCGACTGGAGAGAAGGTAGTTGGAAGTGGTGTACAATTGTCCCTTGACATTAGCTTGTTAGTAATCTCGAAGAGCTCTTTGCAGCTGGAACTTTCCATGATCTTAGTACTGTAGTGATTTCGCGGCATGGACTATGTTTGTGACATTCTTCTTAGCGGCATGGACTATGTTTGTGACATTCTTCTTAGCGGCATGGACTATGTTTGTGACGTTCTTCTTAGCGGCATGGACTATGTTTGTGACATTCTTCTTAGCGGCATGGACTATGTTTGTGACGTTCTTCTTAGCGGCATGGACTATGTTTGTGACGTTCTTCTTAGCGGCATGGACTATGTTTGTGACGTTCTTCTTAGCGGCATGGACTATGTTTGTGACATTCTTCTTAGCGGCATGGACTATGTTTGTGACGTTCTTCTTAGCGGCATGGACTATGTTTGTGACATTCTTCTTAGCGGCATGGACTATGTTTGTGACGTTCTTCTTAGCGGCATGGACTATGTTTGTGACGTTCTTCTTAGCGGCATGGACTATGTTTGTGACATTCTTCTTAGCGGCATGGACTATGTTTGTGACATTCTTCTTAGCGGCATGGACTATGTTTGTGACATTCTTCTTAGCGGCATGGACTATGTTTGTGACATTCTTCTTAGCGGCATGGACTATGTTTGTGACGTTCTTCTTAGCGGCATGGACTATGTTTGTGACATTCTTCTTAGCGGCATCATAGATCTGCTTATGAATAGTGAGTCTGGTGGAAAGCCAATGCCTCGCAGCTTTACGGTGGTCTGTTTTAGCAGTGAGAAGCTGGTCCCTAACACTGCTATACCACGGAGAACACTTCTGAATTGCTACCCTGCACTTGCTTGCTGGGGCATGTTTGTCAAGCATTTACTATTTTATATGTCGCACAAAATAATGTATGCATTACAGTGTTTGGAGCAAAACTTGTGACTTTTTTTTACTAAAAATGTTTGAGTCTGTTTCATTTAAAGAAGTGATTTCTCAATGTTCCATTGCAACCAATGCATATTATCAAAATAGTTTATGCTGCACCATGTACTTTTGCAACAATTTTGCATGATTTGTTCACTTTAATTTGAATTTATTGATTCTGATTTGGATTGAATTTATTGACTCTGCTTTGGATTGAGTTTATTCACTCATTGATTTGGGTTGAGTTTATTGATTCAGATTTGGATTGAGTTTATTCAGTCTTTGATTTGGAATGAGTTTATTGATTCAGTTTTGGATTTTGTTTATTCAGTCTTTGATTTGGATTGAATTTATTCACACTTTGATTGGATCCAATTTATTGACTTTGATTTAGAGTTAATTTTTATGTAAAGAAATGCTTTTTTCGGTCCTGATGTCGATCAGAACTAAGTACCTAAATAGTTGATATTGTACATTACACTTAGCCAACAATAATACTTTGTTCACTTAAATTCTGATTTCATTTTAATGTATATTTTTATATTTTTAAAATTTAAATCAGTTCTTTATTTATCTTTTAAAAACATTAACTTTAAATTTTGTAATTTGTTTTTATCACGGTACAGTGGACACTTAACAGTTTCGAGGGGACACCCATGATGTGTATCAAGGAATCAGCAGCTCTGTGACATAATTGATTAAAATAATTATCCCTTTAATGATGGTAAATATTGTAGTGAATGCTTGGATAAGTCACTAATCCCCTCACTTAGCTTAATCGCCAAGTGTTCTCAGAATTACTGTTCGATATATTTAATCACCGGTGTATTACACTGCAGGTGTGGGCAAAGTTCAGGACTGGTTGATATACTTAATCACAAGCATGTTACACTGCAAGTGGGAGCAAGGTTCAGGGCTGTTCAATATATTTAATCACCAGTGTATTACACTGCAAGCATGAGCAAGGTTCAACCGCTGTGGTGGCCTAATGGTTAGAGCATCCATCTTGGATGCAGGAGGTCGTGGGTTTGAACCCTAGCTGAAGCATACCAAAGACTTTTAAAAATGGTACTAACAGCTGCCTCGCTTGGCACTCAGCATTGAGAGGTTAGTGTTAGGACTGGTCAGCCTGGAGTCAGGATAATGTGACTGGGTGGGACATGATGCTACAGGTCTGTGGCATGATGCCCCAGTGCTAGACATCACTATAAACTGCTGCACTGCAGACATCATAGCGGTATGACTGAAAATTATTTAAAGCTACATTAAAAATCCAGATCACACACACACACACACACACACACACACACACACACATGAGCAATGTTCAGGACTGTTTGATATATTTAATCGCCAATGTATTACACTGCAAGTATGAGCAAGGTTCAGGACTGTTTGATATATTTAATCACCAATGTTATACACTGCAAGTATGAGCAAAGGTTCAGGAAATGGAGAACAGAGTTGGTATTGCTCCTTTTTCATGGAGTGTGTGCTTCTGTTTGTGCAGAAGGTTTGTCACTTTATATATATATAAGAATGGAGAAATCAACAGTGAAGGAACTTAGAAATGAAATCCAAACAGGCAGATGAATAATTTAACACTTTCAGGAGGTTGAAAATAAATATGCCACATTTCATGCCACATGATATTTTCTGGCAAATTAAATCAACATGTTTCTTCTGGGGATTTTTTACAAGCTTTTTACAGCTCATACAGAATATAGGATTGGTCTAATCTGATTGTAGGGTCACCAGGCTTCAGGCTATCCAATAGTTGGAGGTATTGTAACTTTGTCAGGTTATTACTTTATTGAAACGTCCTGCAAGGAAAAGATGTTGCATTAGCCTTATTTTATTTTAGGAATTGCAGTACACACATAGTATATTGACCATTATATTTCTGTTTACCATCTGCTGAAGTACATCCAACAACACAGTGAAATCTCCAGGATTTATAGTTGGAATCAGGTCTGAGCAGAAAACTGTGCTATTTTTGTAATAAACTTAATTGATTTATGATCTGTGTTACTCCAGCAGGGATGTAGAGGTAATCCACAAACTAATGAGGTAGAATCCACTCTTTTGATTTTGAGCATCATTCAGATTTCACCTGGAGAAAGTGGTACCATTAAAGACCTCAAATTTCACACGTACAGTTCTTTGTACTAAACTCATCAGCACCCTCTACCAGCATGAATGAAATATGTTGAACACACTTTATGTATTACATATTTGTAGGTAACCCAGTTCAAAAGATTTTGCCTTCATCTGTAACATATGTTTAGAACTTTGTCTGGGTTCCTTAAAGAAATGCGAATTACTACAAGGAAAGCAGGTCATAGTGGTCTGCTTTTCTTATGCTGATGACTTTGTTATTTACAGGTTAATGTCTTCTAGTGTTAAAAGTTCCATTTTCCAGTTTAGTTCATGTTTCTGTATGGAGCTTGGTATTTCTTGTTAAAGTCTGCTTCTCCAGCATGTGAATGTAGGTCAAAGGGGCCAGTTTTTCTTACAAGTGAATGTAGATCACAGGGGGCAACTTTTCTTACAGCAATGGATTTTTTGTCATGGATGAATCCTATATGCAGTGTAAACATTTTGTTTCCAGTTTAACTTATTTGTAGGCATGGTAAGTTGATAAAGTGACTACTGTGTCATGTAAAACCTATCTAGGACACCCAATCATGGATGGTTGGGCAGTATCACATGACCCCTGATTAATTTTTCAGAGTGTCGGGATAACAGTTAAAATATCAAATAAACACTGTTGTGTACATGTGGCTTGTTGTTATTGAACAACTCAGTCATTTTTGACAGGTTCAAATTAAAGTTAACCCTTTGGGAAAGCTCCATTTCATGCCTGTACATAATAACAGTTAAATGACCAAGGATTACCTGTTGAAAGCATATGTCATTTATATTGTTATCCACAATGTGTACATCTTCGATAGCCAAGGTTCCAATGTGTTAACCCTATCTACATCTTGGCAGATTTATCAGATATTTTAGTGCTTTGTCATAGTGACATGTATTGGATTTCATGAGTTGTCTCCCTTAGTATGTAATGCCAACAAACCAATAGTCTGTAACAGCAGTGCATTATTACTTTGTAAATTGTCAAAAATGGTGGAGGCAGTTGACTTCAAAATGAAAGTATGACTATATACCAGAAGGAAGCCATTACAGGTGTATTTGAGGCAAATTATGGATTTGTACAAACATGGACCAGTAGTGGAAAATTGCTTTTCTATCAGTTCATTCCGGATGTGTGTTTCACTTGTATTAATCATGTAGGAACAGCATTCAAATCTGAACAACTTGATTTTGATTAGATGCGGTGGTTTGCCGCCGCTTTGAAAGAAATTCATAGACCTGAAGCACTGAATTATCTGATTGATCCACCAATTGTAAGTAGGGTTAACACATTGGAACCTTGGCTGGCAAAAATGCTCTGTGGGTGACCTTTAGGTTCTTGTGTAGCATTCGCACAACCTGTCAGAAGCAACAAAAACCAGAAGAATTTGCATTGTTTTGACTAGACCATTAACCTTAAAATTGAACCAAGTTTGTCAGCCTGTTGGTTATCAGCTGAACATAACACAAATGTTTATTTTAAAGATTCAGCGTTAATATTTGTAAGAAGAAAAAGAGACTAAATGACTTGAATTTGCTTTCTTGCAAAGTCAATCCTGTCTTAGGCAGCCATTTCTGAACCATAGACATGTTGTTGCTTAATTAAGGTTTATTTCTATAATGAATTGTATGTAGAGGTATCTTGGAAAATGTCTGTGTGAGTTTTTGTTTGGAGTTTATCTTGTTGGTTTTATTGGCACCTTGACACTTTGTTATACCAAGGAAATTGGAGTTAAGTGGTTTTCCCAAGGACACACTGAGGGAACTGCCCCAGGCTGACCTGGGTGGGTATCTAACCCACGACCTTTGGATTGCAAGTCGGGTACTTTACCAACTGAACTATGGTAGATCCCTTTCTGTGTGAGAGGTACCCTTTAGGGCAGGTTCCGTCTGAGAGTTGACCTTTAGGACCGGTTTTGTGTGAGAGTTGACTTTTAGGACAGGTTTTGTGTGAGAGTTGACCTTTAGGACGGGTTCTGTGTGAGAGTTGACTTTTGGGGTAGGCTCTGTGTGAGAGGTGACCTTTAATGCAGGTTGTGTGTGAGAGGTGCCCTTTAGGGCAGGTTGTGTGTGAGAGGTGCCCTTTAGGGCAGGTTCTGTGTGAGGTGACCTTTAATGCAAGTTCTGTGTGAGAGGTGACCTTTAACTCATTAATCCATGGAGGTTTTTGATGTTTTCGCCTGAAATGCGAGTAGGAAACCTAATGCCTAGTTATGTTAGAAACATCGTTTTTCATTGGCTATTTTGCCCACGCATGAGCAGAAGGGTAAAAGTTAGATTTTTTTTGTTTTTGCTTAATGGACCCATCATTTTTGTATCGAGACTACTCTTTATTCCAAATGCCGATCTTATCCTACATTTTGCTAAGGTTCGCCTGTCTGTGTGCATTCAGACTGGTCTGCCTTAGATCTGAGGCCAAAAAGTCTAAACTCCGGACACAAAATCGGATTCCAACCTCGGGCGAATTTTGGGTGGAAAAAACTAGGGGTCCAAAAAATTATGTTTTTCCCTCTGTATTTTGTAGTGCAACTAGAACATCCAGATTATTTGGTATCATTGTAGAGCTACATCTGTCTACCTTTCTATAATACCACCCACTTTAGTGTATCATACATGACCTTAACGCTACAGAGCTTGGAAGTAGGCTACTACCTCCTGCCACGTAAATGCGGCGCCAGGCGTTAATGAGTTAAGGCAGATTAGGTCTTAGAGTTGATCTTTAAGACAGGTTCTGTGTGAGAGGTGCTCTTTAGGGCAGGATCTGTGTGAGTGGTGACATTTAAGGCAGGTTAAGTCTGAGAGTCGACCTTTAGGACAGGTTCTGTGTGAGAGGTGACCTTTAAAACAGGTTCTGTGTGAGAGTTGACCTTTAGGACAGGTTCTGTGTGAGAGGTGACCTTTAGGACAGGTTCATTGTGAGAGTTGACCTTTAGGACTGGTTCTGTTTGAGAGGTGACATTTAAGGCAGGTTAAGTCTGAGAGTCGACCTTTAGGACAGGTTCTGTGTGAGAGGTGACCTTAGGACAGGTTCATTGTGAGAGTTGACCTTTAGGACAGGTTCATTGTGAGAGTTGGCCTTTGGGGCAGGTTCTGTGTGAGGTGAGTTTTGGGGCAGGTTCTGTGTGAGAGGTGACCTTCGGGACAGGTTCTGTGTGAGAGGTGACCTTTGGGGCAGGCTCGGCAGTTCAGTCTTGTTTAGGCAACTTCTTTTTATTGGATTCTTGCATGTATACAATTTTTGTTAACAGAAGTTGTTGTTGCACATCAGTGGCCGAGTGGTCTAAAGCGCTCACCGTTCAGGATCACTGCGATCTCACCTCTGTCTGCATGGGTTTGAATCTCAGGCTCGGCTAATGTGGGTATATGAGAAAGCCTGCCAGTAGCTTCTCGTGGGTCGGTGGTTCTTCTCAGGGTTTTCCAGGGTTCTTCCTCCACCATTTATACTGGCTGCCATGTATAGCTTATCTTACGCTAATAAATGTCATTAAACCCTACAACAACAACAACAACAACATTGTTACACCTCATTTAAAATCTCTTTTTTTCACCAGGTTGATTTATTTTCTGATTTCATTGGTAACAACTTGTATCAGATTACAGTACAAAAGGCTATTGTTACTGCTGTAAATATTTAGAAAATATCAGAAAAAAATTATTTAACTTTTTTTATATTTCTTTTTTACAAGTCAGGTGATCAATTAATAATGGATAATAACGTATAAGGTGTTACTTGTTAGGGAAAGGCTAGACTCGTAAAAATTAAATTGATGATATGTTAGATAAGACTATACTTGAATGGTTGTTTTCTTTATTTGCAGGTGCTTTTGTGTTGGTGAAAGAGAGGAACTTGTGAGCCACTCAGGAGGGGGATCAGGAGGATATCTTGAGCATATAGTTAAATTTGCTGCTAGGGAATTGTTTGACCAAACACTGGACACAGTGGAATACAAAATGTTACGGTAAGACAGCTTTATAACACTTGTAAAGGAATACATCAAAAACTTCAACCTCTCATGAAAGAAATTTTGCTATATTTGTCTTACATTAGTGTCAGCATAATTTCTTACTGCAATAATTTTGGTCTGATAATATTAAAGTGTTATTACAACTATTTGAAAATTTGTATTTCCAAACTTTGCTTTGTTTGTTATTGCTTTTTGCCATGCTTAATAGATAGTTAGACATATCACATTTCTAGTAGGCTACAGTATTACCCAGATTGGGATATTGTCTTTACAATTTTAAAAGTCATACACACCCATAAACAAGTATTTGTACCAAATCTGCATTTTATTTGTGCTTTATTTGCATGTTGAAATAGATTTGGAATTCATTTTGTTTGTCTTCCATTTTTATTACATTGACATTTGTATTTCATCTATTACTTTTTGTTTTGTTTTTCAGAAATGATTTCCTATTTTGTCATCTTCATTTCTGTTTGTTGTTTCCTTTCATTTTTGCTCATTTGGAATGAAATCTATGGTAATGCATTTACTAAAGTCAGTTTCTGATTCCAAATAGTGTTCAAGGGAGAGAACTATTACTCTATTATTTTCTTCTTAAAAGCATTCTGTAATATTATAGTGACAAACAAATGCAAAAGCTGCATTTAAAATAAAAATAAAAACAAAACTGTGCAGTTAATTAAAAAATTCAGTTGCCGGGCATTTCTTAAGTAAGGAAATGTTATTTCTTAATTTGTTCAAATAAAAATTGTCCAGATACAAATAGTTGATGATGTCATCACATCATTGGCAGTTGATATATGCCTTCTCAACAAGAACAATGCCACAGCTTGTAAGGATGTTAAAGATGTCTGCCGTTTCTAATGAATCTAATCCTGGATTATCATATAAATGGTTTTTAGACTGGAAATCCAATGGCAGCTTGAGAGCAATTGATAAATTTCTAGATCCTTTCTTGCAATACTTTTTTTTATTTGTTCCATTATAATTTTCATTTTGTGTTTTCATTTGCACTGTTTTCTTCGGAATGCATTCATAATTTTGTTTGTCTTCATTGTGCCTTTCATTTACATTCATTCTTCATTTGTTTCCCATTGAGTCTTCATTTGTTTGTTTCCCATTTATTCTTCATTTTTTTTTCCCATTGAGTCTTCATTTGTTCCAATTGATTCTTCTTTTGTTTCCCATTGAGTCTTCGTTTGTTTTCGTTCATTCTTCATTTGTTTCCCGTTGAGTCTTCATTTGTTTCCCTTTGATTATTCATTTGTTTCCCAATGATTCTTCATTTGTTTCCATTCATTCTTCATTTGTTTCCATTCATTCTTCATTTGTTTACCGTTCATTCTTAATTTGTTTCCCATTCATTCTTCATTTCCTCTGCATTATGTTTTCATTTGACTATAAAATTATGTTTCAAGGACTGTACATAGTATATGGTATTGCAACTCTATGGTCTTAAACTATGTAACATAAAAGAGCAAAAGTCAACAAGATTTATAAAATTAACAAATTAATTTATTTTCCTAGAATGCAAAGTGAGAATTTAAAAAGAAGTTACACTATTGTGAATTAAATCCCAAATAGTACTAACAGTTTTATCACAAGTCCAAATGTATAAAGTTCCAACTGAATTCCAGTGGTATTTGAAGTATGTTCTGATATTGAATGTGTTGATGTCCCGTTAGTCTTGAATATGCTAATTTGCCAGTGGCCTTGATTGTGATGTTTCACAATAATGTAATCCAAAAATGTTCTTGTCTGATTTCGCTATAATTCCATGTTACAGTCCAAGAATATTAATGAGCACTTTGTAATTCCAGTGAATAATAATTTCAGTAAATAAATCTACCCTAATGAAAAACTGAACACAGCAATAGGAATGATTCTGCTTCAGGTGTTAAGGCAAGAATGAGTAGTTTTTCAATTAAGCAAGATTATATACCCCTCTGTTTGATCTTGGTTGCAATTACCATTTTCTGGATATTTTCTGTCACTTAATGAAATTTTCCATTCTAGAATTTTCTAAGGTCAGAATCAAGAGTATAAACATGTTTACCATTAATAATGATCTGAATATTTTATTCCACAATCATAGAGAAAATTTCAGCTATGTATTCTTTTGTTTAGAAAATAAATGTGCCAGATCGGTTATGCAGTGAACTTGATTTTGGACATAACCAGATACAAAATATTGATGCACATAACATAAGCCAGCAAATAATACAGATTAAATATACATAACAATGGCAAGACATTGTGTTTTCCATAACCCTTTGACAACTATCACCAGTCTCATTTCAAATTAATAGAGCCAGTGATAACATTTTATGATAAGCAGGAGTTTTTTAGTTTGTTTTCTTACAAATTTTTTTTTTCAGTATAAAATCAGTAAAAAATGAATTTAAAAATGATATTGAAGCACAAGTTACATGCAAAGTGAAGCAAAGATATAAAGCCAGACATTGAAAGGAAGCAAGGAGTACATTATGTCAAGGGATTTAAGTCTCATTCTGACATGATGATTAGTGATTAATTGATTTTTATGTTTTATTCACATCTTATTGAAGATAAGCGACAGAAACATGCAGCTAAGCATTTGAAATAGTAATTTGTTGCAGAAAATTAAAGTTGCATAAAGTACATTGAGAAAACAGCACACCAAGAAAATTCAGCTATGTAGTATCAAATTCGGCTACGCAGTATCAAATTCAGCTATGCAGTATCAAATTCAGCTTGTTAAAATGTAAAAAAAAGTTGACATGAGATTATTACAATAAAGCTCTCAATTGATCATATGTGAATGTTTTAAAAATTGTAAGATGAAAGAAATTTAACCTTCTTAATACATTCTCTATCTTCTTTAATTAACTTGATGATTTCATGCATACATATTTTTGAAGTTATCCTGATAGATTTAGAGGGCCCTGGGTGGCCAAGTGGTCTATCATCCTTAATCAAAATGATGATTTCATGCATACATATTTTTGAAGTTATCCTGATACATTTAGAGGGCCCTGGGTGGCCAGGTGGTCTGTCATCCTTAATCAACTTGATGATTTCATGCATACATATTTTTGAAGTTATCCTGATAGATTTAGATGGCCCTGGGTGGCCAGGTGGTCTATCATCCTTAATCAACTTGATGATTTCATGCATACATATTTTTGAAGTTATCCTGGTACATTTAGAGGGCCCTGGGTGGCCAGGTGGTCTATCATCCCTAATCAACTTGATGATTTCATGCATACATATTTTTGAAGTTATCCTGATACATTTAGAGGGCCCTGGGTGGCCAGGTGGTCTATCATCCTTAATCAACTTGATGATTTCATGCATACATATTTTTGAAGTTATCCTGATACATTTAGAGGGCCCTGGGTGGCCACGTGGTCTATCATCCTTAATCAACTTGACGATTTCATGCATACATATTTTTGAAGTTATCCTGATAGATTTAGAGGACCCTGGGTGGCCAGGTGGTCTATCATCCTTAATCAAAATGATGATTTCATGCATACATATTTTTGAAGTTATGCTGATAGATTTAGAGGGCCCTGGGTGGCCAGGTGGTCTATCATCCTTAATCAAAATGATGATTTCATGTATACATATTTTTGAAGTTTATGCTGATAGATTTAGAGGGCCCTGGGTGGCCACGTGGTCTATCATCCTTAATCAAAATGATGATTTCATGCATACATATTTTTGAAGTTATCATGATACATTTAGAGGGCCTTGGGTGGCCAAGTGGTCTATCATCCTTAATCAAAATGATGATTTCATGCATACATATTTTTGAAGTTATCCTGATAGATTTAGAGGGCCCTGGGTGGCCAAGTGGTCTATCATCCTTAATGAAAATGATGATTTCATGCATACATATTTTTGAAGTTATCATGATACATTTAGAGGGCCCTGAGTGGCCAGGTGGTCTATCATCCTTAATCAAAATGATGATTTCATGCATACATATTTTTGAAGTTATGCTGATACATTTAGAGGGTCCTGGGTTGCTGAGTGGGCTATCATCCTTAATCAACTTGATGATTTCATGCATACATAATTTTGAAGTTATGCTGATAGATTTAGAGGGCCCTGGGTGGCCAGGTGGTCTATCATCCTTAATCAAAATGATGATTTCATGCATACATATTTTTGAAGTTATCATGATACATTTAGAGGGCCTTGGGTGGCCAAGTGGTCTATCATCCTTAATCAAAATGATGATTTCATGCATACATATTTTTGAAGTTATCATGATACATTTAGAGGGCCCTGGGTGGCCAAGTGGTCTATCATCCTTAATCAAAATGATGATTTCATGCATGCATATTTTTGAAGTTGTCATGATACATTTAGAGGGTCCTGGGTCGCTGAGTGGGCTATCATCCTTAATCAACTTGATGATTTCATGCATACATATTTTTGAAGTTATGCTGATAGATTTAGAGGGCCCTGGGTGGCCAAGTGGTCTATCATCCTTAATCAAAATGATGATTTCATGCATACATATTTTTGAAGTTATCCTGATACATTTAGAGGGCCCTGGGTGGCCAAGTGGTCTTTCATCCTTAATGAAAATGATGATTTCATGCATACATATTTTTGAAGTTATGCTGATACATTTAGAGGGCCCTGGGTGGCCAAGTGGTCTATCATCCTTAATCAAAATGATGATTTCATGCATACATATTTTTGAAGTTATCTTGATACATTTAGAGGGCCCTGGGTGGCCACTCGGTCTATCATCCTTAATCAAAATGATGATTTCATGCGTACATATTTTTGAAGTTATCTTGATACATTTAGAGGGCCCTGGGTGGTCAAGTGGGCTATCATCCTTAATCAAAATGATGATTTCATGCATACATATTTTTGAAGTTATGCTGATACATTTAGAGGGCCCTGGGTGGCCAAGTGGTCTATCATCCTTAATGAAAATGATGATTTCATGCATACATATTTTTGAAGTTATCCTGATAGATTTAGAGGGCCCTGGGTGGCCAAGTGGTCTATCATCCTTAATCAAAATGACGATTTCATGCATACTTATTTTTGAAGTTATCCTGATACATTTAGAGGGCCCTGGGTGGCCAAGTGGTCTATCATCCTTAATCAAAATGACGATTTCATGCATACATATTTTTGAAGTTATCCTGATACATTTAGAGGGCCCTGGGTGGCCAGGTGGTCTATCATCCTTAATCAAAATGATGATTTCATGCATACATATTTTTGAAGTTATCCTGATAGATTTAGAGGGCCCTGGGTTGCTGAGTGGGCTATCATCCTTAATCAACTTGATGATTTCATGCGTACATATTTTTATCCTTGATGGATTTAGAGGACCCTGGGTGGCTGAGTGGTCTAACATGCTCACCTTTACAGATCACTGATATCTCACCTCAGTCTATGTGGGTTTGACTCATGGCTTGGCAAATGTTGGTATCTGAGAATGCTTGCCAGTAGCTTCCCATGGGTAGGTTGTTCTTCCTAGGCTTTTTTTGTGCTATTCTTTTACCAAATATACTGGCTGAAAAATGACATTAAACCCACAAAACCACAAACCTTGATAGTTCTAGGAACAAGTGCCACATTTACTCACTTAAATTTCCAGTCCAACTGCAAGTAACATAGACCCTGATCTTCCATCACATAATGTTCTTCCATATCGGGGACTGTGCTGTTTGTTCTACTAATTATTCATAACGAACTGCATAGATCCAGATCTTCTGGTTCATTATATGATGGCAAATAAAGGTCTGTGCAGTTTGCAGTTAGGCTTGACTTATGAGCAGGTATACATAGTTGTTGATTGTATTTCTCCCATGATAAGCTCAGGTTCCTGACTTGTAAATAGGAAGGTATGTTGGGACAAGGCCTTTTGTATGCAAAATTTTTTTAAATTTTATGAAAATTTGGGGGATGGACTTGTTGTCAAGCATAGATTTACAGTTGGAGAAATATGGTTTGTCCAGTGACCTGAAAACATCAAGCATGGTCTTTCAATTGGAGAAATGAGCTGAGAACATCAAGCATGGTCTTAATATTAGAGAAATGGGGTATGCCCAGCGAGCTGAGAACATCAAACAGATCTTATGATTGGAGAAATATGGCATGTGTCCAGTGAGCTGAGAACATCAAGCATGGTCTTAATATTAGAGAAATGGGGTATGCCCAGCAAGCTGAGAACATCAAACAGATCTTATGATTGGAGAAATATGGCATGTGTCCAGTGAGCTGAGAACGTCAAGCTTGGTCTTAATATTAGAGAAATGGGGTATGCCCAGCGAGCTGAGAACATCAAACAGATCTTATGATTGGAGAAATATGGCATGTGTCCAGTGAGCTGAGAACATCAAGTATGATGTTATGATTAAAGGAATAGGGTATATACAATGAGCTGAGAAAATCATGCATGGTTTGAATATCAGAGAATAGGGTATGTTCTATGAGCTGAGAACATCAGAGTGAGCTGTGAACATCAAATGTCTATTAGTTTTGGTAATTTGTGTCCTTAAATTATTGTAATTGATCTGACTTTGATTTAACCTTCTCTTTTAAGCTAGTGATTTGTCATGACATTATTTGGGTTTTGCATAAATTTATTACAGCACACAAGGTAAAATGCAAAAATGATTTTCCAGTCGAGTCACTGCATTTTATTGGAGAATGAGTTTATCTGTTGTTTGAATTGTTATGAATGTAATTGTATATGTGTGTTGATTTGATATGAAATTTAAGAAATTACAGCATTAGGTCAGAAGTGTTGGTGCAGTATTGATTTTTTTAAACTTAAAATCATGGTACCATGGAAATTAAGAAGAAAATGATACAAGTTCTAGTGTTTGGAAATTGATCATTTTGCATTTATGATAGACTGTAGCCACTTAAGTTAAAATAGGTATAGCAGTGCAATGTGAGCTTGATCTACTTAAAACCAAATATCATTGGCAACATTGATGTCACTTTTGGTTTTAATTTCAGTTAGCCTTTTTGTTAGTTTTGTTTAAATTGTTCTTAATAAATTTTTAGTGATGTTTATAACTTGTGACTGTGATATACATTTGCAATGATGTTTATGTCTTGTGACTGTGATATACATTTTCAATGATGTTTATGTCTGGTGACCGTGATATACATTTTCAATGATGTATATGTCTGGTGATAGTGATTTACATTTTCAGTAATGTTATGTCTGATGTCTGTGATATACATTTTCAGTGATGTTTATGTCTGGTGACTGTGATATACATTTGCAGTGATGTTTAAGTCTGGTGTCTGTGAATACATTTTCAATGATGTTTATGTCTGGTGACTGTGATATACATTTTCAATGATGTTTATGTCTGGTGACTGTGATATACATCTTCAGTGATGTTTATGTCTGGTGACTGTGATATACATTTTCAATGATGTTTATGTCTGGTGACTGTGATATACATCTTCAGTGATGTTTATGTCTGGTGACTGTGATATACATTTTCAGTGATGTTTATGTCTGGTGACTGTGATATACATTTGCAGTGATGTTTAAGTCTGGTGTCTGTGAATACATTTTCAATGATGTTTATGTCTGGTGACTGATATACATTTTTAATGATGTTTATGTCTGGTGACTGATATACATTTTCAATGATGTTTATGTCTAGTGACTGTGATATACATTTTCAATGATGTTTATGTCTGGTGACTGATATACATTTTCAATGATGTTTATGTCTAGTGACTGATATACATTTTCAATGATGTTTATGTCTAGTGACTGATATACATTTTCAATTATGTTTATGTCTAGTGACTGTGATATACATTTTCAATGATGTTTATGTCTAGTGACTGATATACATTTTCAATGATGTTTATGTCTAGTGACTGATATACATTTTCAATTATGTTTATGTCTAGTGACTGATATACATTTTCAATTATGTTTATGTCTAGTGACTGATATACATTTTCAATGATGTTTATGTCTAGTGACTGATATACATTTTCAATTATGTTTATGTCTAGTGACTGATATACATTTTCAGTGATGTTTATGTCTAGTGACTGATATACATTTTCAATTATGTTTATGTCTAGTGACTGATATACATTTTCAATGATGTTTATGTCTAGTGACTGATATACATTTTCAGTGATGTTTATGTCTAGTGACTGATATACATTTTCAATGATGTTTATGTCTAGTGACTGTGATATACATTTTCAATGATGTTTATGTCTGGTGACTGATATACATTTTCAATGATGTTTATGTCTAGTGACTGATATACATTTTCAATGATGTTTATGTCTGGTGACTGATATACATTTTCAATTATGTTTATGTCTAGTGACTGATATACATTTTCAATTATGTTTATGTCTAGTGACTGATATACATTTTCAGTGATGTTTATGTCTAGTGACTGATATACATTTTCAATTATGTTTATGTCTGGTGACTGATATACATTTTCAATTATGTTTATGTCTAGTGACTGATATACATTTTCAATTATGTTTATGTCTAGTGACTGATATACATTTTCAATGATGTTTATGTCTAGTGACTGTGATATACATTTTCAATGATGTTTATGTCTAGTGACTGTGATATACATTTTCAATGATGTTTATGTCTAGTGACTGATATACATTTTCAATTATGTTTATGTCTAGTGACTGATATACATTTTCAATTATGTTTATGTCTAGTGACTGATATACATTTTCAATGATGTTTATGTCTAGTGACTGTGATATACATTTGCAGTGATGTTTAAGTCTGGTGTCTGTGATATACATTTTCAATGATGTTTATGTCTAGTGACTGTGATATACATTTTCAATTATGTTTATGTCTAGTGACTGTGATATACATTTTCAATGATGTTTATGTCTAGTGACTGTGATATACATTTTCAATGATGTTTATGTCTAGTGACTGTGATATACATTTTCAATGATGTTTATGTCTAGTGACTGATATACATTTTCAATGATGTTTATGTCTAGTGACTGTGATATACATTTTCAATGATGTTTATGTCTAGTGACTGTGATATACATTTTCAATGATGTTTATGTCTAGTGACTGTGATATACATTTTCAATGATGTTTATGTCTAGTGACTGTGATGGCCAAGGAAGAGTCTGAATAATACATGTGGCTTCCAATGAGTTGCTGTTCATGATATATGCACAAGACCATTATCTTCTTGGAGAATGCATCCCCCATTTCGAAGTTCTTTGGCAACAACAGGTCATAAATTTGGATTCAGTATATTTATGTACCTCTCTGAATTGATGATGCCTTCAACAGGCAGTATTCTGACCCCATTAAAAGTTATTCCAGAGATGTTTCAGTGTGTAGAATGGCTACTGTATGTTCCCAAACTTTCTGGTTTCCATTCTGCACTGAGATTTTGCCACACAAATACCTTCTTATCATGGTCTAACATAACCATTGTCTTGCCACTGTAAATGATGTAGGACCAGTTTCTCTCAACAGTCCAGCTTTATTGCTTGCAGCACCTGAATCACACCATTGGTGATGATATTGTTAGAGATTGTGGTACCCTTCCAAATGGTGTATTTTCTTAATTTACAACATCTTAATTTCCTCTTGAGAGCGCTCTGAGAAACTGTTCTGATAATGTATCATTAAATTCCACAGTCTGATCAGTTTAAATTGTACATGGTTCTTGTGCACCAGACAAAACAAGACATGTTCATATCTACCATGAACTTATTGCTTCCCACTTTGAATCAGATTTTCATTATACCCACATTGACCAAATCTTTTCAAAAATATCTGAATCATAGACCTGGATGTGCTTGTTATTCACGTTATTTTTCTGCCTGTCAAATTATTTTTGTATGAACATATACTGGCTACTCACTTACAACCCATTACTTTAGTTGGATGAATTAAAGTATTTGGGTCATTGAGGCAGGTAAAAGTTAAATATAATTTTGGTCATATATGACTATCATCCTGGTATTCCCATAAGTACTACAGTATAGGTGTGGCAGATAATTCTTTCCAACTTTTATCATTCATTTCAGAAACCAGGACTTTCAGGAAGTAACTTTGGAAGCAAATGGAAAACCAGTTCTAAAGATGGCATTGGCATATGGCTTCCGAAATATTCAGAATATTGTTCAGAAAATGAAGCGTGGGAAATGTCCATATCATTTTGTGGAGATAATGGCTTGTCCCTCAGGCTGTAACAATGGTGGTGGTCAAATTCGTCCTGAGGATGGGGAAAATGCAAGGGACAGGCTTGCTAGTGTGAATGAACTGTACAATTCTGTACACTGTATAGATCCACATACTGTACAGGGGATTGAGATAATGTACAGAGACTGGCTTGGTGGCCAAAATTCAGGCAAGGCTAGACAAATGCTGCACACTCAGTACCATGAGGTGGAAAAAATGACTAATGTACTAGCTATAAAGTGGTGATAATCTTATCTCACAAGGGTTTATTATATAGGAGATATATGTAAGTCTCTCTGTGGTGAACTTGAAACTATATCAACATATATAAAGTGCTTTCATTGTTGCATATTAATAGTGTAAGATTTGGAGAGACTGGTTTGTCTTCCTTACTCAAAGCAATGAGAATTTTTACAGTGACTGTCAAAGAGTAATCAGTAAGTGCTTCCTGTGCAGTATACTCCTCACCCCCAACCCCGTCACAGAATTAGTCTGGGACTTGCTGTCAAAGGTCATTCATCCGATGAATCTTTGATGACTGGTCCTGAATGTCTTTACATTTCAAGCTCATATTTAAAGATAGCACATTTCACCTAACAAGGCTGTTAAACAGGCCTTTTTAGGATGCACTGGATTCAGTAATTAATAGTAAAAAAACTCAATAGGCATCCTGATTTGAGCTTAATCTATAAATGGATAATGTTATTTACAGTACAGCATACAAGTTCATCTGAAATTGATCATGAATTTTCAATAGGTCTCGGCCTAATATTGTATTAACATTTGTCACTTCAAAACCTCCCACCCGACCCCTTCCCATTTTTTAAATCTTGACCACCTCCAGTTTCTCAGCACAGAGAGTCCAAGTTCAGAATTTCTCAAACATGGCTCTTAAAGTTAAGTCTGGAATTGAGACATTTGATTAGTCAATTATAAAATAGATATAAATTCCAGCAAATCAGATCACTGGATTCTAGGCCTAACTTTGACCTTAAGTCCAGACTTAAAATTTGTTGATGAAATATGGGTGAGGATTTACCATATCATGCACCCAACGAGCTCTGTTTTATGACAGTACAGAACTTTCTGATCAGAGTACGGCTAGTTTAGTATTTATGATTTGTATAATATGAAAACAAAATTTTATGTATTTAATGTGTTGTTGTTGTTGTTGTTTCTTAAACCTGTTATAATGTTCTGAAAATCAATTATTATTAATTAAGTATAAAATGTCCAAAGGCTCCCCCCCCCCATTCTTTCTCTGGACCATCGTAGCAAGATATGGGTGAAAATCTATGAAAAGACAAGTGTAGAGGATTTTCGCTTGTGTCATCCCATGATGTCTCTGGACTTATGAATGATGGTAAAAGATATGTCAAAAGTGACAAAAGGATGAGAGAGAGAGAGAGTTTTAAAGTCAAACCAGTCTAAGGAAGAGAGAAAGAGAGAGTTTTATGAGTGGTAGTACTATTATTAAAGCAGAATAATGACCTAGATCAACTGTAAATATATTAAAATATTTTAATTACCTCTTGTTGGTTCATCAGTTTGCTTAGTTTCTATTCCACACTAATTTCCATGTGCCAGTATGTGAATGGCTGAGCGTTTTTGTGAATGGCTGAGCTAACCATGTGTTTGTAGTGCTCTACTTTTTTCATTAAAACCATCTTTCAAGTTTAAATCATAAGTGTGTCTTATATTGATTTAATCAATGTGAATAAAAATAGAAACTCAAGAAAACAGTCAACTTATCAATATGCAAGGATGATTGTAAATAACAACAAAAGGCACAGAACTACATTTTGTGGCGGACACACTCTGAAGGGATGTGAGGAGTTCATTCACTCGGTCAATACACAGTTTCCTCTGATCAATCTTAAACTCTGTCCAAAGGGCAAATATATGTATTTGCATGTGATATAAATAATATAAATATATATATATATATATATATATATATATATATATATACACACACACACTTAATCAGTGATAAACCACAAGATGTATAATTGTTTCATTAAAAGGAAACTAGGCAAGCCTCCTTTTCTCTTAATGAAAAATGTATACATGTTGTATATCATTGATACAGCCTACATACTATACATATATTCTATTTATATATGTTTCAAGTGTTATTCCAAATTTACATTTAAAACTTGATTTTATGGCTATTTTTTTACATTTTAAATCATATTCAGAATAGTTTGAAGCTATTAAATATTTGCATATGAGAAGGTATTTCAGATTTTGCCTTTTTTCATAAAGTCAACAAATTGAATTATCTGGATGAGTTATTAGTGATTCTATTCGGTTGGTCATTTACTTTTTGACTTTTATTATTATTCCGTATACCAGTTTTAATTACCTGCACCTAGTATGCACAAATACAATGTTTGTATCTGCTGTATAAAGATAAAATATTCAGTTAAAAGAACTACTGGTTGTACCTGAATTTAGCAGGTGTCTGATGCTTATCTGCTTTCTGAAAAATATGGCCGGGATGTTATAAAATTTCTGAGTCTTGTTTTGTGTTAATTATTCTTTCCTAAGATAACAACACTGAACTTTGCAGGATTGTGGATGTTAACAGTTAATTATTTACCTACCCTTTTCCCTTTCCAACTTGCAGGATTTCCTGTGGAATGCATTATTTTAGCATCAGGGTGAAGTATGGGGTATACAAAGATGGTCCACTTAGTGACAGAAAAAAGCAAAACCAACAAGTTTTTTAAAACTTAAAGAGTTTAATTATCAATGTTATTAAATGAAAAATGAAGAGGAACTTACAGTATTATGAATTGAATCCAAAATAAATCCTGGAAAGGTATACTAATGTCCAAAAGAATTAAATGTTCCATATAAATTTTGGATCCATGAATATACTGTTCCACCAACAGTCCTGACATTCAAATGGCTTTGTCCAGAACTCTTTTGATTAACTCACAGTAGTCCCATAATGATACTGTAGTCCAGTGAGCTCTTTCTGTTTCCACTGAATAATCCAGACAAATGTTTCCTCCCAAAAAAAGTCTAAATTCAACATAAAAATACATCTGCAGACTTGATGTTACAACAAGAACACAAGAAATAGGAAGAAAAAATTTTCAGCGATAGGACATGTAATGCCTGTGCGCATTGTCAAGGTGAGAAAAATGGTTTACACTACATTACTGATGTTGTCCGAGGATTGTTTATTACAGAAGGCTGATAGCTTAACAATTTGCAGTGCGAGTCTTTAAGAGCATCAAATGCGTCGCTAAGAATCCGTTAAAAAATCTGGGATCGCATTCGTTTCAGTTGAGTTGAGATCGGCAGCAATCGTTAATGACTAGAGCGCCTCCAAAGCAATTATGCTTCTATGAAGAGCAACAATGCCAGCCTCAGGATGAAGACACTCACAACGTCTGTCTGATTCAGTGTCTGTAAATTAAGCAAATATAGATATATTAAAAATTACCAACATTACTCCTATGAGACTAGGAATTCAAACAAATATGGACCACTGGAATTTCAGGTTCATGACATCTCAGTATTTTCTTCCGTGTAAAGCATTTTTAAAAGTCCAGGAAAAGCTTGTTGCAGAGAACAATAACCCATACGGAGCAAATAAAAAAGTTGGATTCATCAGGAAAGGTATGATGGAATTGTTCATCATCGCACATTATTTAATCGACATAGAAGAAATTGAAGCAATTCTCGACAATGTCGACATCACTACAACAGTTCTTGCCACAGTAGAACGTTTGACATCATTTGTTGGATCTGGTGGAACATTAATGATTTCGCTTCTCACAATGACCAAAGTGACGTCCAAGGGATTTGTCGAGGCAAATAAGGACCTAACAAGGTATCACTGCACAAAAGATGTATTTGTAGCATTTCAAGTCACGGAAAATGTAAACGAGCAACTGGAAAGTCCAGTGTTATTTTAAAAGCTGGACTGGGGTCTTGCTGAGGCTAAATAGTCATCAAAATCCCACCGACATCATTTTGCTTAAGTTTGACAGCAGTGAAGTCACGTGTGTACTGGCTATTGAAATGTATGGGCCAAGACCAAAAATTGTCAACTACTTGCAGATTTCCCAGACTATACTACGTTGTACCTGATTTATATTTTCTCGAGCATTTGGACCTGATTCAGCAGCCCGTGGTTGATATGTACTTCAAAGCACGTGTAGAAGTCGCCGGTGATCCAGAGTACAGATGTGTTTTGATGCGATCCTCACAGATAAGTTTTCGGTTGTTGCAGGGCTTGAGTGGTCGAACGAGATTATTGACGCGATTGTCGAACACAAAGTTTTTCATAAACTCGTACTTTTCATAAGCTCGTAGAATCCTCCAAAAATTGGTCTCCGGTAATTTAACCGGTAACGTTTTAAATAAACTGCCACATCTGTGTATGAAGTCACGTTAGGTCGTCAACTCAAAAAGATCTCATCCGCGATGAAAAAACAACCCAGAGGTCATTTAAAACTTTCCCGGAATAATTCATCCGGGATCACCGTGCTGATTTTGATATCTATGCAGGCGCAACAATTTAAAACAGCCAAACGTCAATGCCGTGGGATGACTCTTAATTTGTCAGCGGATCCGGTCGCCGCAAAGAAACCCGCCGGTGGAATATTTCCATTACTAACAGCCATTCCAGCACTGTTGTCAGCTGCAGATCGCGCGATTACAGAAGTAGCTGAATTAGGGACCGTAGAAACTGCATCCCAAATGGCTCTGAAAAAGATGGTGGGAAACGGCCTCATCAGGACGCAAAAGGAAAGGAAAAGCACGTAGATTGTTCAGTTTAACCTCAAGAGTAGACATATCTTCCGATGAAGCCTCGCCGTTGGTGGCGCTTCTCGTGTTTGTTTACCGATTTTGAATTGCTTTCGACGACAAAGTTACAAAATTTCCGAGTTGTCTTTATACGGTACGAACTTGTGTCGATGATGATCTTATATATATATATGCGCACTTGTGTCTCCAATGATGTACGTGCATGACACGTCCATGGAGTCCATACGGCAATCTCAGAGATGTGAGTAGTATGATAATAGCAGGTTGTTTAGTTACTGATCATGGTCAAAGCAATCTGTACCAATAACTTTCCTCTCGCCTTATAATATAGCCGTTGTGTATCGTGGCGCCCCATATGGGGGTGGGGGGGGGATCGCTTGTGAGATGCTAGGGGAAAGTCATGTGGTGTTGAAGGCAATGACCTCTAGTAGTAACCAAAATCTGGAACTTCTATTGTCATACTATTACTTAATACTTGTTTTTCTAATTTTTGTGTGCATCTGTTCTTCGACATAGCGATACTTCATGGCTTCTGCAAACTGTTGTCTGCAGTGAAAACGTGGAGAATATACCAGATTTGGCAGACCTTCTAACTGAGATATTGTCCGTTACTGAGTGTTAAAACTTGTATGTGCTTAACATCAAAATATCTGCGTGATTCAAGGGTAAGTTTTGTTAGATATATTTGCTGCAATGTCAATGGTTATCTCCCCTGTGATGTAATAATAAAAGAAAGCAATTCCATTTCTGCATTTGTCAGTAGTACAGTTGGTTCAGACATAACTGTATAGTAATGGAGACAACGCTCATGTTCGCAATCCAGGTTTGTAACGTCCGTCTTTTCCAATGATTTTGCAAGTGTTAAAGTGAAATCAGCATACGAACACCAGTATACACCGGACAATGGTCAGTTAGAGTGAAGTATACGAGCACAACAATACACCAGGCAACGGTCAGTTAGAATGAAACAAGTATACGAGCACAACGATCCAACTTACAATGGTCAGTTAGAGTAAAATCAGTACACGGACACAATGATACACCGGACAATGGTCAGAGTGGAATCGGTATACGAGCACAACAATACACTGGACAATGGTCAGTTAAAGTGAAATCAGTATACGGACACTAGGATACCCAGGACAATGGTGAGTTAGAGTGAAATCAGTATACGAGCACAACAATACATCGGACAACGGTCAGTTAGAGGGAAATTATTATACGAGCACAACGATACACTGGACAATAGAGTGAAATCAGTATACAGATACTAGGATACGGATTACAATTTTGAGTTAGAGTGAAATCAGTACACGGACACAATGATGCACCGGACAATGGTCAGAGTGGAATCGGTATACGAGCACAACAATACACTGGACAATGGTCAGTTAAATTGAAATCAGTATACGGACACTAGGATACCCAGGACAATGGTGAGTTAGAGTGAAATCAGTATACGAGCACAACAATACACCAGACAACGGTCAGTTAGAGTGAAATCAGTATACGGACACTAGGATACCCAGGACAATGGTGAGTTAGAGTGAAATCAGTATACGAGCACAACAATACACCAGACAACGGTCAGTTAGAGTGAAATTATTATACGAGCACAACGATACACTGGACAATAGAGTGAAATCAGTATACAGATACTAGGATACGGATTACAATTTTGAGTTAGAGTGAAATCAGTACACGGACACAATGATGCACCGGACAATGGTCAGAGTGGAATCAGTATACGAGCACAACAATACACCAGACAACGGTCAATTAGAGTGAAATTATTATGCGAGCACAACGATACACCGGACAATAGAGTGAAATCAGTATACAGATACTAGGATACACATTACAATTTTGAGTTAGAATGAAATCAGTGTACGGACACCAAGATAGAGCGGGCAATGGTCAGTTATAATCTTAAAGTCTAACCATATTCTAAACTTTTTACCGTAAAACTTCAAGCAGTATCGTATCATTGCCAATATTTTGTGCGTTATATTCCCCTTACCACAACTTTCTCAGTTTATCATTTATGACCGTAACTACCATAGAATATGATGAATTTCGCAGCATTCCACCTTAATTGTTTACCGGTACATTGTTAGTACATTCTTGTGCCTTCCTATGAAACATATTGCATAAAACCCATAGTGTTCTCGTCAAGACAGTATAATAGATTTCATCTACACTATACAATATTTGGTTCCAATTTTTTTAAATGTAAAATGGTGGTTGTTTATCTCTGATCCATTGTCACAGTCAAAATAGGCCTCACACTCCTAACTCTCATTATTCAGTTAGAGAAGAATTGTGTAGTAACCTTATTTTCAGCTCTACTGGTCATTGACCAGGAGGAATTATGTTGACGGTTAGTTGTGTCATCCATGCACATTTATTATTACCACTCCTCCTGAACTACTTGAAGATTGCTATGAAAGTTTCAGTGAAAATGGTGCCTCTCGTACGTCCAATATGGCCGGCAATGTCAGCCACCTTGAAAATTTTGTTATCAATACGCCTACTAAAAGGCAAGTCTTATTAACATGAGTTTTTTGACGTCTTATGCTGTGTAGATGTTCTCGAATGGACATGATGCCCATTTGATGCGTGATATGGACACCACAACATCCACACTGAAAATCTTTGTCACTAACATAATGAAGAAAACGTAACATGTCACGGGGTTTCCACTTGAAGACTTGTTGCTGCTCCTAAATGAAAATGGTGGCACATGCACAGCCAATATGGCCATCACAGCCATCCTGAAATCTTGTTATCACGGTTCCTTCTGAATGGATGGTCGTATCAACATGGATTTTTGATAAACGATTTATTATAGTATCTAGTTTATCCGAAGTGAAATTGGTGCTGTTCAGATATCTAATATGGATGCCACAGTGGCAATCTTGAAAATCGTGTTATCACGTCTTCTGAATGAATGATCATATCAGCATGGGGTTTTTACAGAAAGACTTTTCATGATGTCTCGTTGGTAGTAAATGAAACTGGTGCCAATATGACTTCCGCAATGGCCGTCTAGTTATCGCTGTTTCTCGTGGATGGCTGATCATGTCGACATTGTGCTTTCGCCAAATATTTTTTATGATATCTTGTTGGTCCTAAATGGAAATGGTGCTAATCTGATATCCAATAGCAGCCATGTTGAAATTTTTTCAACATTGCACTTTAAAACAAAGTCATATCAGCATTTAGTTTCCACCAGAAGACTTCTTATGCTCTCTAGTTGATCCTAAATAAAAATTATGTCTGTCTGACTTGGAATATGTCCACCACACCAGCTAATTTTAAAAAAATGTACTATTGCTGAAGAATATCAGAGGTTGTTATTTCTTCAAGCATCTACTTTGTTCAGCTATAAATTAATATTTAGGATTTGTGAACCTTAGATTATTCTTTCTGTTTTGCTCACTTTCTTTGTAGATTACAATAAAATTTTGAAACGTTAAGTAAATATAATTTCAAGATGTTAAAAATGTTAATTGTAAGTCCTTCTCAGTTATGGTTCAAATAGTCCAGTTTAATTTGAAATATAACTGGGTGAATAAAAACAAAATTTACATAGCTATTTTCAAAGTGTTAAGTATAAAGGTACATCTCTGGTTTACAGAGCAAGTGCTTCTGCTGTTGTTATTATTGTTGTTGGGTTTAACGCCATTTTTCAGCACAAGATAGGCTATACATGGCGGCCAGTATAAATGGTGGAGGAAGAACCCGGGCAAACCCCGGAAAGAACGACCGACCCACGAGAAGCTACTGGCAAGCTCTCTCACATACCCACATTGGCCTAACCTGAGACTCTAACCCACGCAGACAGAGGTGAGATGACAATATCCGTAACAGTGAGCGCTTTAGACCACTCGGCCATCATAGTGAGATGATAATATCCGTAACAGTGAGCGCTTTAGACCACTCGGCCATCATAGTGAGATGATAATATCCGTAACAGTGAGCGCTTTAGACCACTCATCCATCATAGTGAGCTCAATAAGCGACTTTCAAATGGAAAATTGAGATAATTGCAAAACAAAATACCATAGAGAATAGCATTGTCGGCGATAGACGGTGATGACAATGAAATTAATTCCTAAAGCAAAAGTAAGAATTTGAAAATCATTGAAAGAAACGTCGACTCGAACACAACGTTAAGTTTTATGTATTCGCTTCCATTGAAAATGATTTAAACATTGATCATAGTATTCCATGCTCATAGTTTTATCTGTCAGATCCAAACCAGCAAAGAAAATGTTTGCACTGGTCAAACACTAGGTATATGATTGCCAGTAAATGAAATACGTCCCAAAATGTTTGCGTTTGTCAAGCACTCGGTATATGACTGTAAGCAAAGAAATAAGTCCCAAAATGTTTGCGTTTCTCAAACACTCGGTATATGATTGCAAGCAAAGAAATACGTCCCAGAATGTTTGAGTTTGTCAAATGCTAGTTAGATGATTGTGATTGATCGGTGCCAAAATGGTAGAATGACTTAAAAAAAGCGACACAGGAACACGAAAAAGGTCTAATCATCCAAGAAGATTGCTTATTTCATCATGGACGAAATTTTGAACAATATTGTCTTTTGTTCATTATCGACTTCATTGAGTGATAGGCAGACACTCCAGAAAATAAAGTTGATAGATTAATTCTTATCAGGGTACAAATGCATCAACAAACAAAGCAATTGTATACATTATTAAGCATTTTTCTATGTATTCTTATCGTGCTCCACTGAGTCTTTTTGAAATCAGTATGCTTGAAAGTTATCACACTATCACTCGATGCAGATGGAGAAAAACTTGCCTTAAATGGCAAATATTCAGCAAAGTAACTAATTCAGTTTGAACTATTATACTCATCTTCCAGAACATCATATAAACTGTAGTTGTCGATACAAATATCTTATAAGCAATAATGTCATGTGAATTATTCCATCAAACAGAGATTTGAA
>JAECUM010094288.1:0-59225 GCA_016617855.1 Megalonaias nervosa | reverse complement strand
CTGTTCCCGCACAAGACGTCCCTGCACTTGATACTTATTTCCCGATAAGTACATTAATTTGTAAAGAAGTGATATTCACTAATGCAGGTCGAAAAGGCCGCAGTTTTTATAAACCTAAAAGAATACACAATAAACACAGTGCCATGCTGAACACAGCCGCTTGTATTAGTAGGAATACCCATCATTTAAATTATGTCTTTCGTTGCTGAAACATTTTATAAACTGCAATAGTTGTTGACTACAACACAACTTTTTTTATTTATAATATTCTGTGCTAGAACAAATATGAAGAATTTAAAGATTTGAAGTTGATAATATGTTGTCATGGGAAGAAAATGGGGGAATATCGAAAATGAAGAATAAATATGTTTACAAAAGTATATGTGACTGCTACTCTCAGCAAGTGTTCAAACAGTGTCTGCATATTCTAGATGAGCAGTTATAGCATATTAATTTTACTTATATACATGCAATTCTTTATAGGTATCTCTGCTTTGTTGCTTCTGTTCTGTATTTGTTGCTTCTTTATATATATATATATATATATATATATATATATATATATATATATATATATATATATATATATATATATATATATATATGCTTTCCTGCTTTCCTGCCGTTTTCCATTAAACATTTGTTTAAATAATCTTCTTGTGTGGTGAAGTGGCAATCTTCAAATAAAGAGCCTTCATGCTCGATACAAAACCAATAAAACTACACGCGGAAAATGAGTAAACAAAGAATGGATTGGCATGGATATCTGTGGAAAAGGGATGTCAGGTCTTGATTGTAACTCTTTACTCTTATTCAGATTCATCATGCAAAACAATTAACGACAAGATACCAGCAATTTGAGGTACATGGACTATTGACATCTATTTTGGAGAAAACATTCGCAAACTGAACCTGAACCATAAGTTTAGTTTCTAAAGTTAAACAAATTAAATTTGCCCGGTATTTTTGGCATTTATATTCAGATCACCCGATTATATATTCAGGCCATTAAAGAATATTTGTTTGGGACATCCTTATTGGGACGAAAACTTGTTAGCGTAATTAGGCATATACCATTCATTATTTGGTTTGGTCAAATAAAGTATATGTGTGTTCTGGTTAAAATGAAAAAGTGTAATTAGGTCGGTAAAAACTTTCTTTTTGTAAAGAATGAAGCAAAAACTAGAAAATAAGCGTCCTTCGCATCCTGAATTTAACTTAGATTGTAGTTGCATCTATTTTTTCATTTTGTTTTTCTCCCGATTTTCCTTTTCTTTTTCCAAATTTCTTTCTCCCTCCCTTCTAAAAAGGTAGGGTCAGCAAGAAAAAAATAGGGTTACCAGAACCAAACATACTTTTTATTTGTCCTAAGCATATTTCTGTTAATTTATAGCAATAAATTTTGTCAGGTTTTGTTTTACATTTATAAACTCGTTTGATTTAAGATAAAACGAAAACAAAACAACTTGTTAGTATTATTAGGTAAAAAGAAAACACATGGGGAAGACAAATAAGATTTGGTTTTCATGTTTGAATGCATATGTGAACGTCTGGATTAGAATTTTACGCAGTTGTTAAAAAGTGTTTTAATTTTGGGGGGTTAGATCTTCAGGTCTGCATTGGGGTCTTTTGTTACAAACGCAGATCTAGTTACAACTCGATTCATTTGCAACGTCACACATACATGATAATCTACGACTTAAAAGTGTTTCATCTTTGACAGAAAGAAATACGCCTTACATATGAAGCGCTTAGGACAGTTATTAAATAATTAGTTTCGCATTTGAGGGATGATTTCATTGTAAGGACAGAATGTTGAGGATATATTTATAGTTGGTTGAAATGTAGCAAGTATTAAAGCTAGCCATAACTAGTTCTGTAGCCTTCTGCTTCAATTTCCAAATAGAAAATATTGAAATATTTTACCCAAGTATTTGATTGCTCAATAGCCAGTGAATAGATTTCGGTATATGCAGTTTTCGCTGTGTGTACGGAATTTTAGATGTGGTTTATAGAAATAACTGGACATAGCGAGTACGAAGAGCGTGAACGGCAACAACATATATATACAGAAAGTAGCCTACTGTATTCTATTGATTCGAAATGTATTATTTGAGTATTTGTAAATCTTCAACACAATTTAAGCAAAAGACATTTTCTATTGTGACGAGAACTATAGCCTGCTTTACATTACAGAATCATGTAGATACGTTTGAATGGTACAGCGTCTACGAGGTAGAATAAATGCTAAGATAGAATTTCATATCTTACCATACATCTTCAGTCAAAAGAGACACACGTTGTTAAAACATTTTAAGACCTCGACAGGTCTGTAAAATGCGAAAATCTTTGAACATCTTTAAACACCAAGCATATATCTCATAGAATATGATTCGACTGGGAAAAGCCATGACATGAACATGTAAAGACCATTGACAGTTGCGTCAGTGGCGTACAGGGAAAGATTTAACTCCTAAAAATTAAGTAGTAAGACGGGGTCCTTGACAAGGCTTTAACACACTTTAAAAGTTTGCGAAATATGCTTTTATTTTGTTTTTATTTTAGCAATGAGTTGCTCAGAATCGGTATATCGACACAAGTGGTAGTCTTGTTTACAAAGAATGTACTGTTACATGTTCAAGATCATGCGCAGCTTCAGTTCATAAGTCGAACTTACAGTAGAAACGACATGGCAAAACCGTTACATTATATATGATTGTCCAGAGAAAGAAAATCATACCGTGACATGTTCGCGTGAGACCGGCTAAAGGCAGTTTCAAGAGAAGACACGTACTTATAACTCGTACATTCCTTCTTTTTTCTTGTTCTTCGTTTCACTTTATTAAATATCTCTAAGAGAAGATGTTCATACCCAGGCTTGGTTGGGGAAACTGCATTGGGGACGGGCTTGTGGAACGTTCAAATAACATGAAGTTTCCTTCAATATATTATATAAAATATTTACTGAGAGAAATATATTTATATTTGTTTGTATGACTGTGTCGTGTTTATCGATGATGCATCTAAACTAAAATCATCACTTTGAAGAACCGTTGCCTTCGTCTAGATTGCATAGTGCCAGTTCAACAAAAGTTACAGGTACCCTCTCATACACCGATGACTGAGACGAACTTATAAATGAATTGCATGAAATTATATTCAGAAGTCAGCAAGTAGATATATAAAACACTTACTAACTTTTCTCGTTACTATGCAGTTCCACTTTTTACTAAAATTATTTCACCTCAAGAAAACTAAAACTGAGATTTTCAGCTTACTCCTTTATTTTTGCTCCTCCATCTAAAACTTCTAAAATATTTACTTAGTTTGTACAAAAGTGCAGAGAGAGGATGTATGCAAAAAGTTAATTTCTAGACAATTAACTTTTTTTAATTTTAAGTATCTCATCATACGGAGGTAATGATTTATTTGCGGAAAATTTGATCTGAAGTGTAATCTTCATTTCATGAAGCCTACCTGTGATACAAGTTTCATATCCTTCATGAATTACCCGTGACGATAGCAACAAAGATTTGAACGGTTGGCAAGAAATATGTTAGAAAAAGATAAGAAGGAAAAAATATGAACTATTTGGTGTTTTCTTTCAGATTCCACAGACATCGGTCTGCAGGGTATTACAAATGTACAAGCTTTGGGACCTTCTTCCCCGACCCAGGGGCTGAGCCAGTTCTGTGCAATATGTGGAGACCGTGCCACAGGAAAGCACTATGGGGCCGCGAGCTGTGACGGCTGCAAAGGCTTTTTCCGCCGGAGTGTTCGCAAAAATCACGTGTACACGTGCCGTTTCAGCAGGAACTGTGTAGTAGACAAGGACAAGAGAAACCAATGCAGATACTGTCGTTTAAAGAAATGTTTCAGAGCTGGCATGAAAAAAGAAGGTAATTTTGGTGAGCGCAATCATTCTAAGGCTTAAGGCTGATTGACGTATCTTTAGTCTAAGTTACGTCGCTTCAGTTCAACTCTAACGCTAGTAGGCTTTAAAAGATATCCTTTTTCGTTGTTTGGTCTGCTGGACGTAGACCAGAAGAGCTTATGGGATGATTTTTCGTCAGTCGTACGTCGTCAGTCCGTCTGTTCGTTAGCACAAGTTTTCTATCGCAACTGCTCCTAAACTACTTGGATAATTGCCATGAAACTTGACACACATATCTGTCCAATAGTCTAGCTGGTTCGAAAATTAGCCCGCTCAAATATACATAATGGCCGCCATAGCATCATCTTAAAAATCGTATTATCGTTCCTCTTCCTGAATGGATGGTCGTATCAACATGGGGTTTACGCTAAAATCCTTCCCATGATGTCTGTTTGGTCCTAATGAAAATGGTGTCGATAGGAGGTCCAATATGGCCCTCACGGAAGTCATCCTGAAAATATTGCTGTCGCTACATCTCCTGAACGGAAGGTCATATTGTCATGGGGTTTTTACCAGAAGATTTCTTATGATGTCTGTTTGATCTACTAAATAAAAATGGTGCAAGTCTGATGTATAATATGGCAGACACAGTGGCTATATTGTACATCTTGTCACTTATCTTCCTGAACTGATGGTAGTATCAACAGAGTATTTTCTACTAAACCCTTCTTTTCATGTCTACTTGAACATAAATGAAAATGGTACTGATCTGACGCATAATATGGTCGCCATGGCAGCCATCACCATCTTGAAAATCGCTCTATCACTACTTTTCCTGAAAGGAAGGTCATATATACCAGAAGTTTTTACCAGAAGACGTTTTATGGTATCTAATTTGGACTAAATGAAAACGGGTCCGATCTGATGTCTAATAAATGGCTGCTATTCAGTAGTTATCGCTGCTCCTCCTGAATGGATGACCATATCACTAAAATACTTCTTATGATGTCTAGTTAGTCCTAAATAAAAATGGTGTCGATCTAATGTGCAGTATGGTTGCCACAGCAGCCATCGTAAAATAAAATTTTTTATCGCTAAATCTCCTGAACAAAAATACTGACGCGTCGTTTGCCCCTTACGACTTCATATGATGTCTAGTTGTAGTATAGCTGCCACAGTGTTCATCTAGAAAATAGTATTATCGATACTTCTCCCAGATGGTTGGTCCTGTAGGCATTATGTTTGTACCTGAAGAGTTCTTATGATATCTAATTGGCCCTATATATGGAAATGGTGTGCATCTGATATCTAATATGACCACTGTGGCGGCCATCTTGAAAATCTTGTTTTTATCACTGCTTCAAAACGGAAAGTTATATCAATATGAGGTTTTTTTCCAGAAGACATTTGTAACGTCTTGTTGGTTCTAAGTTAAAATGATGATGATCTAATGACCAATATGACCGTCTTGTTATCACTACACCTCTTAAACAGAGAGTCTTTTTTATGTAGAATTTTCACCAGAAGAGTTTTTACAGTGTCTAGATGGTCTTAAATTAACTTGATACAGATTGACTCTCAATATGAAAGTATTGTTATCTCTACTACTCCCAAAATGGATGGTCTATCAACATGGGTTTTCACCAATAGATTTGTTATGATACGTAGTTGGTCCTACATGAAAATGGCGTCGCTCACACATCCAATATGGCTGCCACAACGGCTGCCTTAAAATTTTTGCTGTCGCTACTCGCCCTGAATTGAGGGCCGTATTGAGTCTATTGATATTTGATTTTCACAAAAAAAAAAAACTTTTAATGGTCTCTGCTTAATCCTAACTGAAAGAAAAGTGTGCCAATCCGACATCCAGTATATCCGCCACAGTAGTTAATTTTAAACTCTTGTTATTGAGGAAGAACATAAGAGATGGTTTCAACAATAAGCAGTTAAAAGAAAGACATAGTCTTATCTCGAATTCTTGGAAATTCTTTTCGCCCAGTAGGGAGTCAGTCCCATTGAGTAATTCTTGCTTAAAACCATCATCTGTGTGTTTTTTAGAAACCAATTTCACGAGGTATAGCGCTTTCTTGAATGGAGTGTCCAAATTGACCCTGTCTTAGACGGATTATCTTTAAGATGAATCTGGACGTTTTTGTACTGGAAAATTAAATTCAGTGTCATTTTTCAGCCGTCCAGAATGAGAGAGACAGAATAAGTGTAAGAAGAACGACATACGAGGAGCTGGGAAATAACGGTTCCCTGTCAGTCAGTACGCTTCTGAACGCAGAGATTCTTTCCAGACAGGTATTTTATCACAATAAATATTTTCCTCATTGTTTAATTAATCTCTTTAAGATGCATTGTATTGTAGGACCTTCTTCATTTCTTTTTTATTCCTATGTTTGAATCAGTGTTGATCCTGGCATTAAATGGTTCTTTTTATTCCTGTGTTTGAATCAGTGTTGATCCTGGCATGAAATGGTTCTTTTTATTCCTATGTTTGAATCACTGTTGATCCTGGCATTAAATGGTTCTTTTTCTCATTTGAATAAATAAAGCGCATTGTAAATTTAGGATTTATATGTTACCATACTTCGTTCCACACTTTGTACACATAAATCATAGCAATCGTTATTTGCCTACTTTATTGTATCATTTATTGTTATTTATTTATCAGCAATTAGTCCATAATCATAATATTTGCAAATATTCATTCTCATAGTAAATATTCTTCACTTCTCTTGAAGAGTCCTACGAAATTAAAGTATCACGTGGATTATATCGGGTCCTCCAACCAGACCTCTCGCGTGGTTTAAAGATCTTCGCCCAACGAGGAACCCTCGAATAGCGGGGATCTCACAGACGGAGTCACGTGTGAGTCTGGTTAAACGAGGATAATATCCCGAGGGTTGCGTTTTGGGAGAAAAAAAATCTCGTCTAATGAGAGCCCTGTTAAAACTCTTAAGTAGAGTAAGATTATGATTTCACCAATATATCTATTAAATGCGTATGCTGTGGGACAGTAAGTTTAAGCCGGAATCAGAGTGACAGGTTAAATTTCATTTTCGTCTGCTACAGATCGCATCTCCAACAATCACTATGGCAGACTTGTCGCAAAAGAGAGTGGCCAATGCCAATGATGTGTGTGAGTCAATGAAACAACAGCTACTTGTCTTGGTAGAATGGGCCAAATACATTCCATGCTTCTGTGAACTGCCACTAGATGATCAGGTAGGTCGTCTCAAAGATTTACAAAAAATTAGAATGTGGCATACAGAAACGTAAACTGATTATTACTTAATAGACACTGTTCATTACAACTGACTATTTAAATTATCGCTTTCTGAATGAGATATCACAGTGATACCGTCTTGATGTGGCATTTCAGTGATTATTTCTTGCAATTAAAGGGCAAGAAACCAATTCCGAATTGAAGGTGACAAAAACAAAAAGCTGGCCAGCCAATGGTGCATGTGTCTGTCTGCCTGTCTGTGTTCCTTTCCAACCCATTGACAGCTATTGGTGCAAGTAAATCCTTTAGAAAATAGTTTGAAGGCTCTAAGTCCCTTTTTCACATGTGATGGCCATTGTATACATTTCATATCATTCTCATACTCGTCTGGTTTTTGAGAGATAAATTCTGTTGTGATTATAAATTTACCACCCAAATTCATTCATTGTCTCTTGAAAGGTAAACCATTGTAGACACCAGCGGGCTTTATCGAAATGCTTCATGTTTCTATGTATTGATTTATTTTCTGCCCCAAATGGAAAACCATATTGGTGCTCTACTATTTGAGTTTCCTTGTTATGTTCGATAGGTGGCGCTACTTCGTGCCCATGCCGGCGAACACCTTATTCTAGGCGTAGCAAGGCGGTCCATTCAATTTAAGGATGTCCTGCTTCTCGGAAACGAGGCAGTCATTCCACGACTCACAAATGACATGGAAATTGGAAGAATAGCGACCAGAATATTGGATGAATTGGTCAAACCACTTAGAGACGTACAGATAGATGACTCCGAGTTCGCCTGCTTGAAAGCCGTGGTATTTTTTGATCCAGGTACACTTCTTTCCGCTCTTTTATAAAGGATAATAATCGGAAAGTGTTATGCTTAAAAGTGGGCTTGTGAGAAACGTCTGATGATAGTTATTAGAAAAATCCGTAAAGTTTTGCTTCCGGTGTTTAACAATGCTAAGTTTTCTTTTGATCATACATCCGTATGCGAGATCTCTTGCTGCTAGAATATCCCTTAACTCTGCCATCTCTGATAATGTTGATTCCTAGTGTATACTTAAAAGCTGGTCATGTATATCAGTAAAATGCACTCATTATGGGTAGGTAATTTTTTATTTCATGAAGCCGGTGTAACTAAATGCATATTTTTAACTTCCTATGTTTGAATGTTACATTACTGTGCAAATGAACGAGGGAGTAAAAGTCGATGTCGACCAGTTATAAACTGTTGGTACCACGATAATAGATTTTATCGGTATTTATTGAAAGAACACTTTTTTTTCTATTTTAGATGCCAAAGGTATCAGTGATTCCGCTAAGATCAAGGCGTTCCGGTATCAAGTACAGGTCAATCTGGAAGACTACATTAATGATCGGCAATATGACTCCAGAGGGCGTTTTGGTGAAATGCTTCTGCTTCTTCCCGCTTTACAGAGTATCACGTGGCAAATGATTGAGCAGATACAGTTTGCTAAATTGTTCGGAATGGCCAAGATCGACAATCTACTGCAGGAAATGCTTTTGGGGGGTAATTGTTTTTTCTTTATAGATAGCTTGTCACCTAACTATCTGACGAAACTTTGCTGGTGTTGTTGTCTAACTGAAAAGTTGGACTTTTATATGGGGTCCCAAAATTAACGATATTTATTCTTTGTAACATGCTTCTGTGCTGTCTTTGAGATGCATGACTTTGCATTTGCAGGAGCGAACATGCCCAGTAGTATCAAAATACCAGGAAAGTTAGGGATTACGGAAAGTTCAACTATGTATTCCTTGACTGTTTACTGAAAATATCTATTTATCCAACTTCGTATGAAATAACCGTACCTTTTTAATTTACTCTCACTGAACACCATTCTTCTCATCAGAGGAAATTGTTAGAAATGCTAGCCTTTGCATTTAAACTCGGGAAATACGAAACATTGCAGTTTTTTTTTTTTTTTCCATAGGAGAGCGTTCGTTATTGAATAGACTTAGGTCTTTTCGAACCCAAAAAGCATGGTCTTGCATTGTAGCATCAGTCTGTCGTGTAACACATGAGCTGGCATCGCTTTTCATGTTATGTTCTTTATTGCCGCTAGTATATACAGTGGATTCTTTCATTTTCGTGGGTATACATTTTCGCTGTCTAGGAAGTATGACATTTTTAAAGGCACTTAAATTGGTGCAATTTGGAAATTGTCCTATTGTTTCCATAGAGGGGTCACTTTTCGTTGAGAATTTCATTTCATGGTTTCTAGTAACCGTGAAATATACGAAAATTGCTACCCCATGAAAAATATCAACACCCTAACCCACTCCCCCCTCCGCGGACATCGGGATGAAGAATAGGAGGGAAACCCTGTTTTCCATGTGTTTCACCTCGTATTGCATTTCACCTGCAAAGTTCATAGACTTTTTAAAACGGTATAGTTGATATAATAAAGGTTCTTCTTTGTATTTTGAGGGGGTCTTTCCCTTTTTGCCTTGGATTTGTATGACTTTTCATTCAAGAGCTTTTGTAATTTTTTTATCTTTTATCCTTGTCACAAGATGCATATTAATTTTTGTCAGATTTCGCAAACCTTTTGCCTTTACCACTGTTGCGAACTAGCGTATGATCGGCAGTACATAGCCAGGAGGGTGCTGATATGCCATACATACATACATGCATGCATCCATGCATACATACATACATGCAATACATCACGAATTCATAGTATTAAAAACTGTAAGCCATAACACAGGTTACTTCAAAATAAATCTCGTGGTGTTGCCTTTTACTGCTAGCTTTTTCGTATTTTCTGGGGAACCAGACAGTCCGTAGATAATATCAGTTTGAAGATTACCTAGATGATGTGAAAGAAATAGTGAGATTAGCAAACGATACAGTCAGTTATATTTGAACCAGTCTGTGTTTTTGCTTTTTACCGCAAGTAACAGCTTTGTTAATTCAAGGTATTCTTGAAAGGTTTTCATATGAAACGACGAAAAACCGCGAACTTGTGTTTTTATTTTTCGCATTCCACTGTGTGTACTCATTAACGTTTTATTCCATTTCAGGAGCCAACTCTGAGATCCCACAGAATCCCCACCATTCCAGTTCAATGAACTTGGCTTCACCAATGATGGCCCCAATACCTTACAACGACCATCTAGCAGATTCTCCCGGTCAAGACGCTCTCTCTGTAGGAGATCCTTCAATATTGCCTCTTAGACCCGACAGTCATAGTCCGCCATTAGGGGCCGGACCAGGGTCCTATTCATCCCCAAATTATCTGAACCTTGGAGGATCAGTGGAGCACTCTCCTTCATCGGCCCTTTCACCAGCAGATTCAACGGTTATAGTGTCAACAATGAGTGACAGCCCATGCCCTAATAGTCAGCCACCAGTGCATTCGTCTATCCCGATTTTGCATTCGGACACCTCGGCATCCTCATCACCCATCATGGTTCTGAGCTCTGAATCTTTCGGTCTCTCACAAAATATTCACCAGAGGTTCAAGCAGGAGGTTGTCTGATGAAAATGATGGATTTCATAAATATTAGATCAAATCTGCTTTTATCACTTTTGTTGGAAAAGACTAAGTTTGACAATCAAGACGAAGATTTGTTATAAATCTCGTAGTAATCCAAATGAACAAAGAGACTGGAACTTTCAATAGTTATCGTAAGTATCTTAAAGAATTATGCGAGAATGTAGACCGTTTTCTACGAACTGAAAAGCGCAGAGAGACTTGCAAGATTTGCATTTTGTATGCTTTTCATCTACTTTCAGTAGAAATATGTAACGTTTATTTTGGTTTGCTTTGACGGTTAGGAACTACTGACGCCAATAACTGAAGATTTCTTTGAAGAGTTTGCTGCCATAAATTACGAGAGAGAGAGAGAGAGAGAGAGAGAGAGAGAGAGAGAGAATGACATACATTTTGTGCCTTAATGTGCAATGAGAAATATATATATATATATATATATATATATATATATATATATAGAGAGAGAGAGAGAGAGAGAGAGAGAGAGTCATTGTAAGATCTCTTTTGTTGGTTTTTGAGATGAGAAAAAGATATTAAGGGTTACTATGTTAAGTTTTGTACACGTGCTTAATGACTTTTGACGAGGAGCATAAGAGCAAGAGATTGCATTTTTATAAAATAACTGGAATAGCTTTGTGAAAAATAGCATATTTTTGTATCAAAATCGTTTATTTTTCTATTAAATAATAATTTTTTAACAGAGAAATCCACATGTAGATTTTTAACGCAGGACAATGCATTTTACACTTGCAGGTTATATGAATAACATTTTCTACTGTAAATAAAAACTATATAAATTGTGGCCAATAAATTCATACGTTTGCTTCCTTTATCTTCAATGCCATATATTTAGTATAATCATGCGTACAATCAAAATCGTTCATCAGGTGTCATTTTCACTTTATTTACTACTTTAATGCAACATGTTCAACATTTTGCCAGAAAGAACAGAGCACTATTGGAGAAGCAGTAGCTTATATTAATCGTCAAAGTGAAAGAGCATCTCTCTTTTGATTCTACTGTCAATTATATGTAGTACTTTGTGTAAGACGTGTTCTCGTTGGATCGATATAATCTTCGAATGGGATAAGACGTGCTCTCGTTGGATCGATATTATCTTCGAGTGGGAGCAAAACGAGAAACCTGAGAGTAATAACTTTTTGTGATTGGTGATAACGTGTGGATGTATGACATGGCTTAAATATCAACCCTTACTTACCACGGATCATTCTGCTGGTAATGTGAGATGGATGCATAAGATCAACAATGCCACTTTGGCCATCCACAACTGATAATAAACCAAGCCCTCCCCTATCTATCAATTGTTCTTTATCCGAGGTTGATTCTGTATTTTAATCTCAAGCTCTAGTCCACGTTTTATCCAGAATCTGAGGTTTCTCCAACCTTTCAACGTAGCGGGATCCCAATTTGACATTCATTGAATAAAAACTTCTGGCCATATTGTGTAATCTTTTTCAACAATTCTGGAAGTAGGATGCCGACGGGAATTTTTTGTTTTTCTGCAGCAGAAGAAATATTTACACTTGCCACAATAGTCGACTTTGTTTGAATAAAGTTTGTGTAATAGTTGAAAGCATTTCCATTTATCTCAGGACCGATGAAATATTGAAGTTTACTTTTCTACAGTTCAAGTTCTTTTAATGGTGCAATGAAGTACATAGATGAAGCTAAACTTTAATCTTGGTATCTGAAACAAACCGTGCGACACTTTATTTATATGCTGTATTTCACAAATTATAAATAGTCCCGTATAACATGCCTACCTCCATTTAACGAATTGGGTCGTTTATAATTGTAACGAATGACCATGTATTGTAGTTCAAGTAAGTAAGGTAAGACAATTAAATGACAAATGAAATGACCTGAAATCATATTAAACAAATGCAAATGTGGTATTGGTTTTAGAAGAACGTGTGCAGGGACCTATACTATCCTCCAAATTAAATTATACGTGCAATGCAAGTAAGTTTACAGTGTTAGCAGCAGGTCGGATTTGAAAGCAGGAGGTCGACTGTTTTTTTTTTCTTCTTGTGATGAAATTGATTCTTTAGAAATTGAGAAACAACTCACTGCTCATAGACAGCCACTACATAAAAAGCTGATCAAGTAAACTTACCAATCAAAATAATATCCGCAATTAGGAAAGGGTTTAAAAGAAGGCATGCAAACAAAAAAGTCATACATTTGCACTGTGAAATTGAGACAAAAGCCACTTGACACAGTATGTGTACGCAGCTTACTCGGAAGTTACATGTAAACGCAGAAAAGGCACTGAAACAAACAAAATTCATTGGGCGACCAACACACAAGAGCCGCATGACACAGCCACTATTTGTCCCCAATTAGCACAACTTAAAGTAAGGTCATGGAGCGAAAATAAATATCTGCAATAGAAAATGAGGCCTTCATTTGGCGATCGTAGGTGGTGCAGCTTCAATATAACTACCCGAAAAGGAAGAAATCTATAGATAGTGAGATGGCCGTTTTTAAAATAAACATACAATATATGTATGTGTGTGTGTGTATAAAAAAAATCTCTTACAAATAGCAACAGAAAAGAGTGAAGACAACAGGCTTTGTAAAATTTAACAAATAATTTATTTCCCTAGAATACCAAGTGAAAAATGAGGAAAAAGAACGTACAGTTTTACGAATCAAATCCAAAAATAATCCAAGAATTAAAAAATAGAAGTCCTAGTAATAAAAAGTCCTGAATGAAACTGAGTTCGAATCCCGATGAAATCCAAAATGGAAGGCGATGACGTCTGTTGTAACCTTCAAAGTGTAGATGTGTCAACAGTTTCTTGTTGAATCACAGAAAATATTATTCCAGTTTTTAATTCCGTATAAATTCCAGTGAATGTCTTTGTTCAAGAATTATATTAGAGCAGTAATGTATTTCCAGTGAAAAGAATCGCTTGAATAAAACAAAAATTCAACTCAAACTGGTCACAGCATAACTTATCGAGTCAATTGTTTGGAGCCCAACTAAAAAATCTCTGTCAAGACAACAGTTATACACTAGTTTAAGACGCAAAACAGATTACCGGATGAGGGTCAACCTTCTAGGAAAATTAGAAGTTTCTAACAATAAACACATGTTTCATATCACGTACTCCAGGTATGGCCTTGACTTAACTTAATGGTTCTTACTCTGAGAAAGAATAAAAAAAAAGTTTTAAAAAAAGTTGTTTACCAAAACTGTCACTGGTTTTGAATAAAGGTCAGAAACTAGATACACTGTTTCTATTATTAGGTGTTTATCAACGAAATAAATAAAAAAATCAGGTCAAACAGAACTAAACTCAATTCTGGACAATATCAAATTCAGTAAACAAAATTACATTACAATAGCATGTAATGGAATATAAAAAAATTAAACAAATAATTAAATTACTTATACATAATAAGTTTGGTCGAATAAATAAAAAGTGGTTACAAAATATCTATACTGAAGTTATTCTGAACTAAATAATTCAAAATGAAGACTTCTAATGTCAATGAACTAATATCCATATCAACTCAGAGACAGTTACAACATATTTTAATGGCCCTTCAACTTGACAAAACTTGATACGTATGAATGAGCAAGACTTAAACAACGTTATCAATAAAATACTTAGATTTATTTAAGAGAATTATGAATGATTAATTAATTTATGGCGGCATCAGTCAATATTTGTATGAAGTTTTTTTTAATGCCAATACGTCATTGATAAAGAAACTCTTTAGGAAAAATTTATGAAACGACTGACGACAGAGCCTGTACAAATCCCAATTCAAGAAGGTGATATAGCTGTTAACCAGATACCGGTTAGTGTCTAAACTGTCCGCTGGTGTGTTCCGGAAAGATTTTCATGCAGCAAAATGCACATTTTAATAATTAGGTGACATCACACACACATATCGTCCATTAGTATCAACACAGATTGGGCTGGGGGGAGGGGAGGGGTTGATATATCATACTAATCAGTGCGTTATTATAATGTCCTTTCACATGCAGGTCAAACGACATTAAGAAACTATCTGGTACAATCATGCTACCCAAATTGTTTATCAGAGCGTTATTAGAACCTCCTTTTACCTGCAGATAAAATGACATAAAGAAATTATCTGGAACAATCACTATACATGGGCTCAGATTTGGAATTGCTATCTGTAAAGACCGTTCACGTTTTATTCTGCTCTGGGTAACGTGATACAATGGTACTATGGAATGAAGTACTTACCTCCTTGTGGTGTCATTCAAGCTTGATACAGCTCTGAATAACGTTATACAACGGTAAGCAGGAATGAAGTATTTACCTCCTTGTGGTGTCATTCAGTCTTAATACCGCTCTGAGTAACTTGATACAGTGGTACGCAGGAATGAAGAACTTACGTCCTTGTGGTGTCATTCAATCTTAATACCGCTCTGAGTAACGTGATACAATGGTACGCAGGAATGAAGTACTTACGTCCTTGTGGTGTCATTCAGGTTTGATGCTGCTCGAGGAAATGTGATACAGTGGTGTGCTAGAATAAAGTCAGGGCCGTAGACAGCGTTCACGGGCCCTGGGGTAAGAAACACCCGGGCCTCTCTTAGTTCTTGTTCAAACAAAAGTTTTCTTTCATAAAATTAAAAAGTGTTGCTCGGCCCGGGCCCCCTTACTCGCCTGGGTCCTGGGAATATATCCCCGGTTGCCCCCCCCCCCCACGTCTGCTTGTCGGCTCTGAATGAAGTACTTACCTCCTTGTTTTATCATTCAGATTTAATACTGCCCTAGGATAGATGACACAATTTCGTGCCGGGATGAAGTATTTACCTCCTTGTGATGTAATTTCATGCTTGTTAGGAGTTCTGTACGTTGGCTTCATTACTATTTTGTATGCTTTCAAGTACACGATTACGTACAAAACGATTAAGTCCCGTGCATCGTTGCACGAACACGTTGGAAACTTTCTCTTTAAAAAAAATTTAAGAAGCATACGCAGAGCAGCCATCATAAGTACGATGAAAATGTATTTGTATTTACTTGGTCATTAGAAGTTGGTAAAAATCAAAAAGTTTCGGTTGTCTTGATCAAACATATTTTATCTTATTTTCAATTTGGGCAGGTGCATTCAGACCAAAAGCATTATTAAGACTGTTTAAAGCCCGAGTCAGCAATCTTTGTTTTCTCAATCTTTCATTTGAAAATTCAGTGTCTTTCATATGATGTAACTCAACTCAACAGTTTTACTCTATAATGATCTTCCACGACTGTCGTTTTCAATTTTCTCTTCAGCAACTCTTTTGGGATCAAATAATTTGAACAAATAATTGCTTCTTGTAAATGCGAGACATTAGCTATTGGTGCTCTAATCACAAATCCAGTTGACACCATTTCGTTTATTGTGCTGCAAGATTTTAATATAATCTATTTTTTAGCATTTTATATGTCGAAAAAAGTGTGCTTTGCACGCACGTGCCCCTGGTAATAACTATTTTGTTCATCAATTATTTATGATGCTGCTGCTGTCACTTTTATTTGTTTGCCAATAGGGATGGACGGGTAGGAAAATTTTGCAGGGTAGCTGGTCCGTGTACTCGGCAGGTAACTATCCAACCAGGTCGGATTTTACCGGGTCGGGCTGCTCCACTTCCACTGAGTCCGGTTTCTCCATAAAACGTTTTTTTGTTTTTTTTTTTTTTTAATGGGGGGTGGGAGTGTATTACTGCCGGGTAGGGTGGGGGAACCTGGCAAGATCAAATTTTTATTTTAAAACACGGCTGGGCCGGGTATTTCCAGGTAGTGCAAAACTCGGCCGCGTACCCATCCATTTCCATTTCACAGTTCCTCTCTCCTTTGTTTTTGTCTCAATGTTCAAAGGAAAACAAAAATCACTTGGATCTCTTCAAGATATTTCTGTCAATTAGTTTAAATGCAAAACATATTATTCGCATACACTTAATGTCTGTCGATTATTTTTAATGCAAAACAGATTACAGGCATACACTTAAAGTCTCTCGATTATTTTCAACGTAACACGGGTTACAGGTATACACTTAAAAGTCTGTCAGTTTTCCTGTTCACGTTTATGCTTATGTGTGTGCTATTGCTTTGTATATGCTTATAATTGCCATGAAAAAAATTTGCTAAGAATAACATTTGTAACATATATAGAACATTTTAAACGTGAATAACAGCCATCAGTGTACAGGCAATTGTGGTAGTATTGATTTGACTGAAATAAACGTGTAACACTTTAGATTTACAGATCTTGTTATGTATATGTAATATAATTACTTGTTTGTTAGTTTTAATTTTTTAAAAAATTCCATTACGTTATTTTAATGATAACTTTGTCTACTGGATTTGACATTTTCTTTTTATAGAAATTCAGTTCAGTTCTGTTTGACCTGATAAACAGCCAGTATTAGAAACACTGTATCTAGTTGCTGACCTTGATTCAGAACTAGTAAGTTTTTTTTTTTTTCTTTTTTTTTTCCCCTAGAGTAAGAACAATTGATTTCAGTTAAGGCCATACTGGGAATACGTGATGTTAGGCAGGTAAAAAGCTTCTACGTTGTTCTAGAAGGGTGATCACGTGACCCTCATATGGGAATCTGTTTTGCGTCTTAGCTTAGTATATAACTTTTCTTCATAAGAATTAGCCAGTTGGGCTTTAAATCCTTGACACTTAAAGGTGTTTTGTTGTGACCAGTTTGAGTTGAATTTTTATTTTATTCAATTTAAAGTGATTATTTTCCCTGGAAATTCAGGTGCTCATACAGAATTCTTGAACAAAGACATTCATTGAAATTATTCGGAATTCAAAACTGGAATATTATTTTCTGTGATTCAACAAGGAACTGTTGACACATCAGTACAACGCTGACTATTGCTTACGTCATCGCCCTCCATTTTGAATTTCATCGGGACTCGAACTCAGATTCATTTAGGACTTTTTAATAATAGGACTTGTATTTTTTATTCTGTACACTGAATCACCATGTTATTTTAAATCTGTTCTCCATAGATTATGTATCTGCTCTGTACACCGAATCACCATGTTATTTTAAATCTGTTCTCCATAGATTATGTATCTGCTCTGAACACCGAATTACCATGTTATTTTAAATCTGTTCTCCATAGATTATGTATCTACTCTGTACACTGAATCACCATGTTATTTTAAATCTGTTCTCCATAGATTATGTATCTAATCTGTACACTGAATTACCGTATGTTATTTTAAATCTGTTCTCCATAGATTATATATCTACTTTGCTGAATTGGTGTAGACCGACTTTGTACTTGTTACAGAATCTTCACTTTGTGTGTTAATCCGTATCAAATACATACTTGTATCACTATCAGGGCTGATGCTGCAGCTTATTTCAATATCATCAGAATTAAACATAATCTCTCTTTTCTAAAAATACTGGAGTAAAAAAAATTGTATTCTTGAAATCATTAAATTAACATCTGCATTCTCCTAAATGTCATTCTTCAAGACAGCTAGCTTTAAAGAGCACTTTTAATCCCATCCAAACATGGAAAAGGTACAAATTATCGCTTGATACGGTTATTTTTCCTTTCATTTTAAATTCATGAAATATTTGTATTCCCTCTCTGAAAACCGTTGACTGCAATACAATGCAGCTTTTGGCCATTATTTGCGATGGGCAAACATTTTCAAATCAGTGTTTGCTAACAGTATGATCTGACTGGTCCAGTATTTTCTACTTTTTTATGGTGATAAGCAAAAATATGAGTTGTTGTTGTTGATGTTATAGGGTTTAACGCCATTTTCAGAACAAGATAGGCTATACATGGAGGCCATTATCAATTGTGGAGGAAGAACCAGGGAAAACCCCGGATAAAACCACCGACCCACGAGAAACTACCGGCAAGCTTTCCCACATACCCACATTGGCCGATCCCGAGACTCAAAACCCACCCAGACAGAGGTGAGATGGCAGTGATCTGTAAAGGTAAGTGCTTTAGACCACTCGGCTACTCGAGGCCCCCCAAAATATGAGTAGTCTAGGAATTGTTTCATTTTGATTTATAATATTGTTGTACCCCAATTCAGGATTTAAAATAATTTTTGAAAATACTGATCTAGTAATTTCAATTTCATGACTACTGACGACCTACCAAGAAACATGCAAGTCAACATTTTAATCAGGTAACATAGTTTTAATTTTTCTATACTTAACAAAAACATTAAAGTAGTATTGGACAATGAAGTTGCATTCTTAAAACAATTAAGTCAATATACTTTTACACTGTGACACATCTCTTCTCTATACATTCTTGGTTGAGTGACTTGAATATGATGTCTTGAAATAATTTGTATTTTGGTAAAGGTACAGTTAATTTACTTCCTTGATTAAAACACAAGCAGTTTCAACAAGGAGCTCATCAATGATTTTGGCATCAAAAACAGTATCAGACTTCTTCTTTATCACACTGATAAAAATGTGTACATCATCAAACCTTCACTGTGAACTTGACCTGGCATAGTCAGTTAATTTGAGTAACAAGAAAACCACCAATGGTGTTATAATTGGATTGGAATGCTTTGTTTTGTCAGTAATTCTTATCATTTATCCTAATTATCAAGTTACATCACTCTGCAGTTATTGTATAAAAAAATGAACAGAAAGCAAAGCTTAATGCAGATCACTGGAGGTGAAATACAGGGCTCAGTTTTGATTGAAAAGTATAGTACTCCCCATGATGCCTCAACATCTGGAGTTACATGATGCTGCAGGCAATAATGTGTTCAGAAATATAGGTAACAGTGACCTATTTTTAACTGAGGATTGCTACAGTCCTCAATTTGCTTCTCAATTCCAAGTTACATGACTCTGCAAACAATAGTTTCTGACAAACTGACCTAAATACAAGAGAAGCTGAGCTTAAGGCACAAATTAATGAACCCCAAGATAAAGATTAAAGTGATCTATATTTAATTGGCTACAGCAATACTCAAGACACAATTACATACCAAATTAAGTGACTCCACAGACCATAGTGCCTGAGAAAATGAGAGAAATGTAATGGTTAACAAAAGCACTGGACCCTGGAATAAAGACACAAATGACCTAATTTCCATTTAAAAGTTTAATACAATACAAGACACATCTACATACAAATTTTTGTTTCTCTAGGTGCAATTGTGTTTGAGAAAATGGTCTAAATGCAGACCCTAGCCTGGGTGATGTCTTCAACCACAAATTTTGCCTCCAATTTATCTAGATCAATATTCCCTATTAATGTATTGTACAAGTTACTGTATCTACATTACAAGCAATGGATTGCCTCCCAATAGCAGGTATTTCTATTTATTCATTATCTAGGTGAAAGTTCGTTTTCTACAATTGTCTGAAGATGTTATAATCTAAATCTAAAATACCCCTCTAACTGCAAACTGTGAACCCTGTTGATGCATGTCTTTTCTTTCCTTGTCATATGTATTATTTTATTTTAGAAAAGATATTGTATGTTTATATATTTTAGTGCATTTTGTGTTAGGTGACAAGAATAGTGCATTTATTGGCTTGGTCTGTTGCTAAATCTAAACTTCTTGTCAAAATATTGAAATAAATATATAAATAAATCAAATAATTAAATCATACGGCCATGAAAAAGACCATGTCAGAATATCATTTTCTGCTGAAATCATTGACAAACTTCATGAATAACAAACTATTATTCATTCCTTTTTAAACTACAGACTGCAATAAACAAAACAGTCTCTGTACAAATATTGTACACAGACTGTGACAAAAATAATATACACTTGAATATTATTACTGATTAGACTCTGAAAGTACAACATTAACAGAAAGCATAATAAAACACACTTGCAGTGCAAATGAAACATTAGATACAACAAAATCATACATTAAAACTGGACAAATGTTGCTCACTATGCGTGCTTTGAAGACAAGAAAAGAAAACTTGTTATTAAATTGTTATTCATTCAAGTAAATATATACTATACATTCAGTCCTACATTTATAGTGAATTTACTGTAAAACAGCAATCCCTAATGTAGCTGTATTATAAAAACACTGGCAGGCATGTGACGGTCATTCCCAACAGATATGTAGCAGGACGCTTTTAACATGCATTCCAACAGATTAAGAAGAATTGAAATGATAGTACTAAAAAGAAAATCAAATTAAAAAGAAAATCATAATCCTAAATTTAACCATCCAACATCAAAAGTAGAAATTAAACTGAAGCCTTTGAAAGACCATCAATTTCTTTTGGTTACAAAACGGACCACATGTTAAGCCTACAATGAATGAATCGATCAGTCAGAATATCTATACTCTAACTGCATACATTTACATTGCTTGATCTCTCTATATTGTATAATCTGAGCAAGGACTTATATTCTATAATCTGAGCAAGGACTGTATATTCTATAATCATAATGTACACGATATTAAAATGGTTTGATGACTACACAATTAAACACTCCAAATCTAAAAACAAGTGTTCTGAAATTCAGAACATTACAAATCTAAATAAAAGTGTTCAGAAATTCAGAACACTCCAGTCTAATGAAAACCATTAAGAAATTCAGAACACTCCAGTCTAATGAAAACCATTAAGAAATTCAGGACACTCCAGTCTAATGAAAACCATTAAGAAATTCAGAAGAAAATATGCTTACAATAAAAAGAAACTGTTTGAAATATCAGCAGAGAATAGATGTTTGATTTGTCTTGTTTCTTATAATGCATCCAATTTAGAAAATACTGACATCAATTGAAACATTAATTTAAAAATTCCAAAAACATCTTATCACCAAAAGAACCTCTTATCAAAATACTTCAGCATATCACATATGGCTAAGCCTTTAAAGCCAAAGTAAAGTTTCTATAATATTATTTCAAGGAAATTACTGTCCTTCTGAATTCTAAGATTTATTTCAATTCATCTCTACAACAAAAAAACAAATCATATGTAGTTTGGGTCAGGTTATGACATTATTTTCTTTCAATTATTCCAACACAGTAAGAGTTAATATTTACAACACATATTTTACAGATACTGGCCATCAAGAAACAAACAGTACTTACATACTTGGCTGTAGGTATTTTCTGTCTCAAATAAATTAAGTACATATATTTGCTGACACATCTGAGGTTGCTGAGCGACTCGTGAATAAAGTTTTTATCCAAGAACCTACTTGTGCCATACACAGATGATACAGCGACTTGGTATATACAGCCAGGTTCATTTTTACTTCAATCATGAAGACTGATAAAGCAAAACCAACAAAATCCATATCTTTATAAACTGATTCAGAATACATGATTCTCAAAGGGACTGATACTCCACTGGTCTAAGAGAATTTTCAGGAATTCAACTTAAGACCAATTATTCCTTTTTACTGATGAGTGTTGAAATCATCTCTAAAATTCTTTAGCAACAACACGATTTTTAAATTAGCTACTGTGGCTGTCAGATTGGCACCATTTTCATTTAAGACCAACTAGACATCACTTAGGACCAACAAGACATCAAAAGAAGTCTTCTGGTGGAAACCCCACATTGATACGACTTTCGGTGGATATGGTGGCCATATCTGGTATCACACTGGCTCCAGTTCCATTTAGGATAAACTAGACACCATAAGTAGTCTTTTGGAGAAATCACAGTATCAACATGCAAATTAGCAATTAACAACACATTTCAAGATAGCCATTGTGGCATCCATGTTGGAAATCAGATTGGCACCATTTTCATTTATGAGCAACTAGGCATCACAAGAATTCTTTCTCTGAAAACCATCCTATGCTGATATGACCATTCATTCAGGAATAGTAATAATAAAAATTACAAGATGGCCACTGTTGTGGCCATATTGGATGTCTGAGCAATACCATTTTCATTTAGAACCAACTAGACACCATAAAAAATAACTTACTAAAATTCCCACGTTGTTATGTCCTTCCATTCAGGGGAAGTAGTGATAAATTTTTCAAGATGGCACTTGGTGACCATATTGTATACACAAACTGAACAGAAAGACAAGGAAAGGATGACTAATGATGAATGACAGACCATCCCATAAGCTCTTCTGGTCTATCACCGGTAGAGCAAATATTCAGTATCTCCATTATATTTGTTGTTGACATTTGTGATAATATTTGTAATATAATGCACTGAGCACTGTATTTGAAATATACAAGTGTATTTAACTAAATACAATGCATAAGGTGGCCATTTCTAGTTTGTGATGTACATTTCTGTTCTGGTGACATAAAAAGTACAGCCATGGTATCAAATTCTCTCTCAAAACATTGATGTAAACCATATGACCTTGGGCGTCATGTCAACCTTGTGACCTTGACCCAAATGTCAAAGAAGTGGAGCACATGTGCCACATTCAAATTGCAAACAAAATCCACTAAAGAAATATATGCAAGTGAAAACTTAAATCCTTAATATAAACAGCTGACACTGCATCTGCCTTCAATACTACAACTGTCTGAAGTATGACTTCTGTATATGTGCTCCTGAAAGAGTTAATAGCCACAATATTTGACATTATAAAACACAAGTTGTTAAAAATACAAGCAAAGGCTGATAGCTAAATCTCATAATTGTGAAATATTTTCCATCAGGAAATTTAAAATAATAATGTATTGCTACAAATAAGAAACATTAAAGTGCAACGCCAACACATTCCTTAAATTTTAACTTTTAGCACAAACAAAAGAAATTCCATTACAGAGTTATGCATGATTTGTGTACATGTACATGCAACATTTGGAGGAATTTTATATTAGACACTTTCTGCATATGTAGCTAGGAAAAGTAGACAATACAATTGAGCTATTATCATTCTCAAAGATATTGTGATAACCTCTACTTGTCTGTCCATCTGTCTGTACATAACCACACTGCCCCCTACACCAATAGGTGGAAATTCATGGAACTTTGTAGTTAAGAAGGTCATCATCTTTGGTTCTTACCTTTGGGGTCCCTGGGTGTGTAGTCAAATTATACAAATTTCAAGTAAATGGCATTTTCATATATTTTATGACCAACTTTGTTTATGCAGTCATTGCAGGAAGATGCATATGTCACAGATTTTGTATTATGACCTGGGGGGTGAGTGTGGGAGGTGGGGGCTAGTGAGAAGGAGGGACTGATGGGGTTGGAATATGTACAAAAAGTGAGAGATATGATGTACATATTCTGAGGCCAAAGACCCTTCATACTTTATATTTATGATGATTACTTATTTCTTAGTTTTATGGTACTTTATAGACATTACTGGCTATATCATGCTGAGGAAATGGCAACTAATGTCTTTCCCAGGGCCACACTGAGACAGTCAACCCTTTATGGCCTTTGTAGATATTAAACCTTTAGCTTTTGCATTACAAGTCCAATGCTGTACAAACTGATTTACTATGCTCCCTCTGACTCATTGAAAATCCAAGGTTTTGTAATTTATCCTGGAAGTTTTCATGAATATCAATTTGTTATTGTTACAGGTTGGTTGGTTGGTTTTCAAGAGCCCTATAAGCTCATTAGTGGATACAGCATGCCAAGGAAAAGGAACTGCCTTTCTCTTGGACACACTTTTGCAAGTTTTTTGTTCAAAAAATTAATTTATTTCTTAATTTCATTTATATATCTACATTGCTTGCTTTTTTATTTTACAAAATACCTTTTAATTAAGCAGGCAGCATTATAAATGATTAGATAAGGAAAGATATGCATGCCACATAAATTTATTTTTTCCTTATATAGTATATATTTGTACAAATATGTTTAACTTGGTTGTGAAGTGGTATAAAAATCTTGTTTAATCATCTTAACTCAATATCATACATGCAAATTAAAAATTAATAAAATTTTGTATGCTTCAGTTTCAATATTGAAAACATTCCTGTATTTAAAAAAATCTAGTAAAATATGTTTCTTCAATAATACTGACCTGATCAAATTACCTTAGGAGAACTACTACTACCACGTAGGCTAAAACTCTTTAGCTAAGAAGCTAAAAGTTATCTGCCCATTAAGGTGGCAGTTATATTTAGAGGTCTCCCCTAGTGGTTAGAGCGTCCGCCTCGGATGCAGGAGGTCGCGGGTTCGAACCCCGGCCGAGTCATACCAAAGACTTTAAAAAATGGTACTAACAGCTGCCTCGCTTGGCGCTCAGCATTAAGAGGTTAGTGTTAGGACTGGTCGGCCTGGTGTCAGGATAATGTGACTGGGTGGGACATCATGCTACATGTCTGCGGCATGATGCCCCAGTGCTAGACATCACTATAAACTGTCACACTGCAGACATCGTAGCGATATGACTGAAAAATTGTTAAAGCTACGTTAAAATCTAAATCACACACACATCACATCACACACACACACACACACACACACACACTTGATACAGGAATTGGTGCCAGAAGGCACACTCTCTATATGAATGTAACTGTGAGGAGTCTGGGAGAGTGTATGTGTATTTGGTGATTCTGTAAGTCCCACACACCAATTTTCCATTAGATAACCCAGGAGTCGACAGAGAGAATTGGCAGTCTTTTAACAACAGAAAGCAGTTGGTGCACAACACCATGACCATGGACGTTGAACTGGAGGAATAAGATGCACTGCTCTCTACCTCCACCCTTCTTAAAACCATCATAAAGTCAAGCTATACTTGCACCTTTTATTATCTAATTTCCTCTTTAATTACCAGGTTGACAAAATCTGCAAACAAACCACCACAGAAACCAATTTCCCTCCCTCAAGTCTTAGCTACAGCAGAGAGATTTTCAAGGCAATCAATAAAATGATCTCAGGGATGCCCCTAGGATACAAGCCACTGGGAAGCAGTCCTACCGTCTCTACAACTGCTAAAAAAGACACAAGTGGACATGAGGCAGAGAGATGGTGATCATTTTGGTCAGTTTTACTCTCCATCACAGATCCAAGTACAGATAAGGCTCCAGTTCTTTGCTGCTGAATGGGACAATATATGTCATGACAACCAATGGACCTGACAAGTGGTTTCCAAGAGACTGGATCACTTTCAATCCACCTCCTCCTTTGTCCAGGGTTCCCTCAGTACAAACGTGCCACTCTTCATCCTGTCATTGACTTAAGTGCACTCTATTCATGCACCTTTCTTCACGATGGAAACAACACAAGAGGTTCTAAATTCTGACCTCAGGAAAATGGAGGAAAACACAGCTTTACATGGCATTTTTTGAGATCCAAAATAAGTATACAAGTCAATTTATTATGATTTAGTTTTTATCTTTTCATATTTGAAGTAAAGCAATTGCAACACTGTGTGAAAAATAATATTGAAAAAGGGTCAATTTTAGGGCATATGGAAAATGGAATCAGGGCTTGTGGAATTGGAGTCAGGGCTTACGATTCTTTTAATTCACCAGCCCTGGGCCTGTGTTTAAAAAATTTTCCTTGCACACCTCTGTACATACTTGCATACAAGTCAGGTTCAAATGCAAACATCACAGACCCTTATAACCCATCACATAATGCACTTGCAGATCAGGCTCAATGATATTTGTTTTACTGTACTGCTAACAAACTGCAGAGACCCAGATCTGATAGTGCATTATGGGACTGTAGATCTGGGTGTATAAAGTTTGCAGCTGAATCCAATTTTTATATGATTATATGCAGCAGCAGTACCTTGTAGCCATTTAAAACTAATCTGACCTCAAAAGTAGACCTACCATTAAAATGAGCTGTCCAATTCCTACATTACTTTGTACTCTAAAGGAAAACCTATCTTAATATTTTGCACTGCAAAGAAAGGTAGCCTTGAAAAATAAGCCATCTGTACAATATTATGCACTCAGTAGAAAGTCAGTCTCAGAATCAAGTTATTTAATTTACTTAATGCACATTAGTTACCATGTAGTGATAAAATATGGTATCTTGGAGAGACAGTTACTGTCTTAACATGAAAATCTAATTAAAAAGCTGTGTATCAATTAAGATAGGACATATTCTTTATAAAAGCTGAATTAAAAAGTAGTAAAAAATTCAATCCTTAGCATTCACATGATATAAATGTTTTTCTCAGATACATAAAACCATTTTCCTTCTCTCCAGCTATCATTTAACTAGAAAATAAGCTTAACTCAAACAATCTATCCTCAAAAATATAAATTGAGTAAAAATAAATACTGCTTACAATGATTACTGTATATCTGTCAGATGCAAACATCTTAGACACAGATCTGTATATACTCACATATCAGTCAGATGCAAACTGCATAGACACAGATCTGAATATACTTGCATAACTGTATGATGTGAACAGCATAGACACAGATCTGTATATACTTGCATAACTGTCAGATACAAACATCATATACACAGACCTGTATATACTTGCATATTAGTCAGATGCAAACAGCATAGACATAGATCTGTATATACTCACATATCAGTCAGATGCAAACAGTATAGACACAGATCTGTATATACTTCCGTAACTGTCAGATGCAAACAGCATAGACACATACCTGCAATGGCATGTACTGTCAAATGTGGCTCTATGCAGTTTATTAGGACAAATCAGTAGAATAAATAACAGAAACTCTGACCTGATGGCAAGTCATGGGACAGCAAATCAGGGTCTATGTTGCTTTGCAGTTGGATTTGACTTGTATGCGAGAATAGATGGTAATATACACTGAGGCAATTTTCACATATTTCAGCATATTTTAATTACATTTTGTCTCTCCTGTTCTACAAGAGGCAAAGCAATTTTTTTTAGACCTTTTAAAGAAGTATTTTCCTCTTCTTTCATACTGTTGTAATTATTTCCAATCCCTGATGAATGATGATGACAGGAAAGTCTGTATTGCTATTAAAGTACATATATGAATTTTATTAAGATGGTGGAATTCCATTACACTTATTCATCAGAGCCAAACCAAACACCATAATTTATCCTATGTCCTTTAGGAAGACATAGTATTTTTTAAAAGTTTTTTATACTAATTGTGAACATAAAAATGTTAATTTATTGTAACCAAGAATTTCCATTTGCAAATCAGAAACAATCTGCCTTATTTGATAAAAGAATCATTTTCTCTGTCAATACTTAACAGAAAAGGTTAAATATTGTATATTCTTTGTGGCACACAACAAAAAGTTTAGCTACACCAAATAATATTATTCCCTTATGAAATGTCTACGGATATTCTGACCCAAAATTGTTAATGCTACATATAACCTTTTTTATGGCACTAATTAGCCTAACAGTGCTGGTGTGCCGTAAAACTAAAATCAATAAATCAATCAAACTGACTCAAAATTATCCATAACTCAAAAGAAAAAAATAAACCAAAAAAAATTTCTCAATGACTAACATAATCCATGGCTTATATTGTAATTTTGTTGGTATACAGTAATACCAGAAAAAGTAATAGTCACATTTTCACATGCTAGTGAAAGCAGGAGATGAATGACTTTGATTTCCTTTATTGTTTCCTGTATCATGAGAAAAAACATTCTTTCCTAAGGTTAAAATATTCCTGAGTGTTTATATAATATACAGGTATAACTATACTGGACTGTCTAGAATTTAAATAATAAAAAAACCAGCTCTACTTATCACAAATTATTATAAGTAACATGCCACACATTTTGAAATGGACCAAGCAGGTTCTATATATCAGCCATACATCAATAATGGCTCCTACTTGTGTTTACATAACTTGTAATTGATCCATACATCAATAACGGTTCCTACTTGTGTTTACATAACTTGTCAATTGATCCATGTTGAATTTTCTTCCTCACAGGATACTGACTCTAATTTTCATGTATATAATGTACATACTATACAACTTATGTTAGTAGATGTCATAGTTTTGTTACATTTTTATAGTTAACACACCACTGCAGCGCTCTTGCATTATAAAGAAGGAATTGACTTGATGGATGCCAACATCAGACCCATCAGAATCATGGATTAGGGGAATCACCAGTCAAATCCACTGGTTGCCAACAGACACTAGATCCAAGAGAATCATGGACTGGGGGGAATCACCAGTCAAATCCACTGGTTGCCAACAGACATCAGACCCATCAGAATCATGGGTTAGGGGGAATCACCAGTCAAATCCACTGGTTGCCAACAGACACTAGATCCATCAGAATCATGGGTTAGGGGGAATCAACAGTCATATCCATCTTTGTCACCTTAAACAAGGGTCTAGTAATTTAATATCAGTTAATAAAAACTCTAATCACAGTCTAATCTTGTGGCATGCCTAAAACTCCAATCACAGTTTAATCTTGTGGCATCCCTAAAACTCCAATCAGTCTAATCTTGTGGCATCCCTAAAGCAGTAATGTAACACTTTCTCACAAAACTATGGCAAGAAAGTGACTAAGATATAGATAATTTAATATGCACACACTTGTAAAATCTTTCTGCATGTTTACAACACAAAATCACGTATTTCAGGTCTGTCGAAACATTGGTATCTATAAAACTGTACTGAACCACATTCAATTAGGACAGCTTTTTATCTGTAAAGCAATTAATAGTTCCTTCAAAAGGTACATGCATGAGAACAATTCATCCTAGCACCCCTGGTTCTGCATTAATGCGATTAATGTCAAGGTATTATGTCACTGGTAAATAATATCTGCTCTGCAGTCAACACTGATTGAAGAAAAGTCCTTTTACAATAAAATAATGTACTATTCCATAAATCATGTGTGAAGCTTCAGGAAGACCAGTTCAAGTTTAGATAATACTGTAAAACAGATTTATGTTGTATATCTCTGAAACAGAGCAACAATATTTATAACAAGCCTGCAGATTATATATCTGTTTATCCAAAGTGAAAGGCAATAAAGACTTCAGAGTAATATTCAACACTGACTCCCAGTTTTAATGTTCTCCAGGTAACATGTATTGCTTTTATTGGCTTTTCTGGGTGGCACTAATATACAATGGATTATCATGACACTTGGACTTCATTTCACATATCAAACGTCACTGAATAAATGCTCAACTGACCATCAGTTTGAAAAGCTTCACACTTGCACTTTTATCTATCCCTGATTCAGTTGTTTATGTCATCTTAAAATGCAGAGTCCATACTGTTTTTGGAAAATAATGAGTAAAGTTTGCATTTTGATCACAGACAGTCATGTAAACTGATCTGTGGTAACTGAGTCAGTGCTTCAAGAAACTGGGCATTAATTCTGTTTTTGTTCATGGAACTCTTGCATAATCAATTTTTAGTCAAAAAGTCCCTGCCGCCATTCCTCACATTCATGGACTCGTTGTTTTTTAGTTTTTTGTCTTCTCTGGGTCCGTAACCTGAGTGAATGGCGAACACCTCCTGCACCATCTGTCTCTGATTCCGAAGTATCACTGTCTTCATCATTGCTGACTTCAATGTACTGGTAGTCCCACTTCCCTAAACATCCATCCCACTGCAAAAACAAATTTTTTTCTCTAAATGGGGCAAAACTATCAATTAACATTGTTAAAGAAATTACAAAATACAAATTTACAGTAGTATAAAGAAAATGATATCTACTCAAACAGCATCAGTGATTGATTAGGACTAGGTCCCAACAAAAACAAAGAACTCATGAAAATATTTAAGAAAGTCATCATATCAATCCAACAATTTGAAGAAAAAAGTAAAGACTAACATGACATAATATTATTATTAAGACCCAGTCTACATTGGGTGGAGGGGGCTAAGTTGTATAAATATAATTGTGAGGAAGTATATATAGTAGAAAGAATTAAATAAATTGCTGAAAAACCCATTTACATTTAAAAAGTCTAAAGATGTATGTATGTATGTATGTATGTATGTATAGAATTTAATAGTGCATCAGCACATCCTGCACTAACAGTGCAGAGGAAGTTTAGGTATTCCTAAAAAGCACACAATACCAATATAAAGCAATAAGAAAAAGGGGAAAATCCTAAGATAAAGCAATAAGAAAAAGGGGAAAATCCTAAAAATTCAAAGTACAATTTTTAAAAAGAAACCCCACTACCTTCTCCTTTGTAACATCAAGACAGCATGCATTCCTAGGTAAAAAGGCTGCCTACACCAGATATCTACATGAAAAATTTCATCATTATTAAGGGCAGAGTAAATATTGAGCCAAATGTTGATTGACTGGCAGAGAAGGATAAAGAATATGGAATATATGCTTGGAATTAAGAGAAAAAGAAGACGCCTAATTGGGTCTGGGATTGCTCACCTGGCTAACACCTACCTACAATAAACCCAATGCAAGGCCAACCCAAATTACAAAATCTGTGTAAGTATGATGGTTTCATATATTTAAGTATTTCTATTGTTTAGTAATGGCAGTCATTGTAAATGGCAGATTGGCATAATTTTTCTAATTTAAACAACCTGATGCCATGATGCTTTTAATTTATTTAAGAATCAATGATCATAGTGAATAATGGCACAACTATATTTTGTGGAAACTTAAAACACTTTCTTAACAGAATACTTTCTGTCAAATTTGATCAAATTCTACTGACCAGTTCAAGAGAAGAAATCATTTAAATTTCTTTTATTTTTAGTAACTGCATATTTCATGGCAAATCTGCATCATTTGTGCAAACCTGAAAAACCCTTTTGTCAGGATGCATTCTTTTTATTTGGTTAAATTCTGTTAAAGAGTTTGGAGGAGTTAGTTGAAGGCAACCATACACATCTGCTGTCTCATATGCACTGGCCAATAATGGTCAATGCTGTTCATTCTACTGATAACTCAAACAAGCTGTGTAGACCCTCATCTGCCATCTCATACTATACTGCCAGACCACAGTCTATATGCTATTCATTCTATTTACAACTCAAACAAGCTGTGTAGACCCTCATCTACCATCTCATACTATACTGCCAGACCACAGTCTACACTATTCATTCTATTTACAACTCAAACAAGCTGTGTAGACCCACATCTGCTGTCTCATATTGCACTACCAGACCAGAGTCTACACTATTCATTCTGCAAATAAGACTAAAACAAGCTGTGTGAGTTTACTGTCTCATATTGTATTTGCAGATCATGATCTATGCTATTCATTCTACATGGCACTCAAGCAAGCTGAGTAGACCCTCATCTGCTGCTTCATTCTGAGCATACAGAACACAGGCTATGCTGTTCATTCTATTTATAACTCAAGCAAGCTAAGTAGACCCTCATCTGTTGTCTCAAATATTACTTGCAGATTACAGTCAATGCTGTTCTATTTATATCACAAGGAAGCTGTGCTGTGGTCTCATAATGTACTGGCAGATCATAGTCTACACTGTTCATTCTCTTTATGACTGAAGCAAGCTGTGTAGATCCTTATTTGTTCAGATGTATTATGCTGCTGTATTTATGGGTCTAAACTAAATGTATTGGAAGCTGTGTATAAATTATCTACAGGTTATTATGGTACAGTGAAAGAGAAATGTGGTCATTATAATCCATGGATGATGTCTGTGTGCTATCTACAGGTTACAGTAAAAGAGACATGTGGGCAGTATAATACATGGATGATGTGTGTGTACTACCTACAGGTTAATATGGTATAGTAATAGAGACATGTAGGCAGTATAATACATAGATGTGTGTGTGTGTGTGTGTGTGTGTGTGTGTGTGTGTGTGTGTGTGTGTGTGTGTGTGTGTGTACTATCTACAGGTTAATATGGTACAGTAAAAGAGATATGTGGGCAGTATAATACATGGATGAAGTGTGTGTGTGTGTGTGTGTGTACCATCTACAGGTTAATATGGTACAGTAAAAGAGAAATGTGGGCAGTATAATACATGGATGATGCATCTTGAACATCTCCACACCTGATAACTGCCTATCCACCCTGATCTCTCAGCCTTGGAGCTGCTGACCAGAATGTGTTAATGTGGGTCAGCTACTTGTTCAGAACTTAAATTTTTACACAATGCAACTGTCTGCAGTGTTAACAAAGTCTGACCATCAAACTGTTTGGCATTTCATCCATTGTACAAGTGAATAGTATGTAGTACATTGAAAATGAGTATATGTATGTTCCAAGTCATAAAACACAAACAATATTCCACACCATTCTTCTTGTGCTGCCACACCTACCAAGTGTAATGACATTAGCAAACTTCTTGTTGACTGATTGGCGGTGGATCTAAATTATTTGTATGAAACTGAAAGGTCATTCTGTCAAATTTAAGCAAACACTGTTCTGCAAATTTGAGAAAAAGTCATTTAAAAATCGTATTTAGTAACAGTGGCCAAATCTGAGAGCAGATCAGAATCACTGGGACAACTTGAGAAGCCTTCATGCCAGGATACTTTCTGTCAAATTTGGCAATTGGTATAGCCTGAGAAGCCTTCATGCCAGGATACTTTCTGTCAAATTTGGCAACTGGTATAGCCTGAGAAGCCTTCATGCCAGGATACTTTCTGTCAAATTTGGCAACTGGTATAGCCTGAGAAGCCTTCATGCCAGGATACTTTCTGTCAAATTTGGCAATTGGTATAGCCTGAGAAGCCTTCATGCCAGGATACTTTCTGTCAAATTTGGCAATTGGTATAGCCTGAGAAGCCTTCATGCCAGGATACTTTCTGTCAAATTTGGCAATTGGTATAGCCTGAGAAGCCTTCATGCCAGGATACTTTCTGTCAAATTTGGCAATTGGTATAGTCTGAGAAGCCTTCATGCCAGGATACTTTCTGTCAAATTTGGTCATTGGTACAACTTGAAAAGCCTTCATGCCAGAATACTGTAAAATTTGGCCAAATTTTGCAAAGCAGCTTTGAGAAGAAGTCACTTAAATGATTTCCTATTTAGTAATGGTGGCCATATCCAATGTCAAATGAAAAGGAATATAATTAGCACAAAATTTAAAGACCTTCATGTAAGAATGCTTTCTGTCAAGTATGGTTTGAATTATGTTCAGTCACTTAAATGTATTTCTTTTTTGTATCCATATTTTATGGCAGATCAACATCATTTGCATAAATCTGAAATCAGACCAACATCATTTGCATAAATTTGAAATCAGACCAACATCATTTGCATAAATCTGAAATCAGACCAATGTCATTTGCATAAATCTTAAATCAGACCAATGTCATTTGCATAAATCTGAAATGAGACCAACATCATTTGCATAAATCTGAAATCTGACCAACATCATTTGCATAAATTTGAAATAACTTTCTATCAAAGTTGATCAAATTCTGTTAAGTGGTTTTTGAGACAAATTTGTCTTAAGTTAATTTTCAGAAATAAATAATAATGGATTAGCATCATTTGCAGACATATTAAAGGGCTTCATGTCAGGGTTTCAGTGATTTTTTAAGAAGAAATCTTTTGAAGATTATTTTATTACTAGTACTAGTGGCCCATTTATGAGGACTGGAAAAGCTTCTATGCCTAGACTCTTTCTATCAGATTTGTCCTAATTCTATACAATGGTTTTTAAGGAGGTGCATCATTTAAATATTTTTCTAATTTTAGCAATGGTGACCATATTTGATGGCAAATAGGCATCATTTGTGCAAATTTGAGAGGCCTTTATGCCAAGATGCTCTCTGCCAACTATGGTTGAAATTGGTTCAGTGATATTAGAGAAGATGTTAAAAATAGCATACTCTTGATGGTCTGAGCACAATGGACAACAGGCAATACATTGTCCAGGCATTGCACCACAGATAGAGGACCATACCATATACTCATCTGGACATGCGGTGAAAGTTGATTACACTACTAATACTAATAAAAACCTGCCAACCCTAACAAAACTAACTCAGACAGGCAGTCGATTTTTTTCTGTAAGTTGGGCCAGTTTTCAGTAAGGTGTAGCAAAATATCATGTACTGCTATTGTAAAGTTGGAAAACGTATTTATAATGTTCTGAAGTCTGATTCAAGATTGAAGCAGTAACAGCAAACATGATAATCAACTAAAAGTTTTGCAAAGTACACTTAGACCTTAACTACCTCCAGTACAGTTTCACAACTTGCAGTTCCAAGCCCCATGGAGCTCAATGGCTTCTTGCTACTTCTCAATGTGATGTAATCCTTGACTTACTTAATTTCATGTGGTGATGGAAAAATCATCTCTTCCACCATGAGACATACTCAAATCAACACATGATGTCCAATAAACATAATTGTTGCCCTTTCTGGGGTTTTTCCCCCAAATCTGAATATTCCTTTATATTCTTCTGCACCCACAATTAAAACTTTATAAAGGTTTTTATTTCTTTTGTTGTTAAATACTTAGCATCTTAGACACCATTTTCAGAACACAAAAATTTTCTACAAGCAACATCCTAATCATGACGACGTTTTGCAAGAAAAAATATGTTCAGTTGAAAGCATCTGGCATAATCCTGTAAAGTTTCAGTCTTGTTCCCTGACCAACACCACTGAATCTAATACGAAATTAAACATGAACAAGCCAGTATCTGGATTTTACTGCAACAATCATATTTCCATCTTTTAATGGTCATTTCTGTATGACTCACAGTCAAACTATAAGGGTTGACAGGTCTTCTAACATTGCATGTTCCCATTTATAAAGCTGTAAACAGCATACATCTCTGCCACAGAACAATGAACTAGTGAACTGGGGGGTTTACACAGACTGTTCTACTTTTGAATGCCAGCAAACAGCACAAAAGCTGATTTACCAGCATGTTATGTCATGATAACAGATTTAGCTCAACACTGTTCTCAGTTGGATGTGCATCATAAACAAAGCAAAACAACTGTGTGCAAATTATAATTTGGTGAATACAGCATTAATAATTAGGTCTCCTGACACCGCGGAAGCATCTGATATTGGCTCCATGCCATTTGTATCAGTGTAACATGTCTAAAAAATAAAAGAGCCAAACAAGACCAAACCGGATTTAAAGATACCCTGAGTGTATCCCAAGACCTGATTAGATCTGGATGACTGTGTCCTTGTTACTGTTATGATGGACCGCTCCAGTGGCCTAGTGGTTAGAACATCCGCCTCAGATGCAGGAGGTTGCGGGTTCGAACCTCGGCCGAATCATACCAAAGACTTTAAATAATGGTACTAACAGCTGCCTCGCTTGTCGCTCAGCATTAAGAGGTTAGCGTTAGGACTGGTCGACCTGGTGTCAGGATAATGTGACTGGGTGGGACATCATGTCACATGTCTGTGGCATGATGCCCCAGTGCTAGACATCACTATAAACTGTCACACTGCAGACATGGTAGAGATATGACTGAAAAATTGTTAAAGCTACGTTAAAAATCTAAATCACACACACACACACACATAACACTGTTATGATGGGACAACATATGTTCAATTTACCTAAAGGTCTGTACTTACCGAGGTACTGATGATATTGTTTTCATAAGGATGCCAGGACACATCTCTTACACAAGATCGGTGTCCCTCCAGCTTCTTCACAATTTTCCCTGACAGCAAGTCATAAACTGCAACAAAAATCTTTTAACAGAAATGTGTCCAAACAGAACTAATGTCTGCTTACAGGGTTCTAGAGAAGCAAGCACAACACAGAGAGAACCTGCACAAACTAACGCACAAACTAACAGCAAGCTGACACACACACACCTGTTGGTGTCATTCTGTCATTTTAATGTCTACCAAGTTTTAACTCAATTAACTGAAAACTACTAGTATAGCTGCACAGTGTAATTCCTTTGTGAATTCACAGACAGGCATAGCTAACTAGTACATTAATGACTAATATCAACATTTCACATAGAAAATGGAAGAAAGGAAGAAATAAATGTAAGAGATATGTCTTATAATATTTTTTTAAAACATTTTCCAAAAAGGACCTACAGTTTTTGTTTTATAAATTCCTTTCTCCTTGGATGTTCTCAACTGTTATGTAAATGCAGTAACAAAAAAGTCTTGAATCTAAATACAAAACAATTTTTTTTTCACAATGGGTAGTCTCCATTTTATTTTGATTAGCCATTACAGTGGTATGTTGTATATGGCATATGTACTATTTTTCAACCTGCATGAGAATTTGTGTCACCCCTGAACATCATGATGTACATTAGGCTGCTCTGTCTCCCCAAAACAACATGGATCCAACACTGCACTTGCTCTTGATGACTACATTTAACAAATAACAAAAGTCTGCCTGGACGGAGCAAAGTATGGTTTGAAATTTTAAGTTATGAAGGGATTAAATGATTCTGTTAGCTGCAGTTATGTCAGGTAAATATTTTGAATTAGAAAGACTTGCATTAAATGCCAAAGATTGGAGGTTGGGTACAAATCACAATGGGGCAGAAGCTAATTATACAGCATTATTTTCCTAGCTGAGTGCCAAGACTGAATATAATATTGATAATGAAAAAGTGGCACACTGGATCTGAGGCTGGCTACTTACTAACAACACTTCCTGTGGCACAACCTGAGTAGATAAATCGCTGACTCGTACTGAATTCAGGTGAGAATCGACATCTGATCAGTGTGTGAAGCACAGAATGTCCACGGTAAGTCATAATGGAGGAATCCCCCTGAAGCTTGTTCTTACGGTTCACTATTCAAAAGAAATGAAGAAAAAACAGTGAAAAGATATGATATTACAATAAGGTTTACTGCATGTAACTCGGCAGTCTGAAAGCTGGACTTCTAAAATGACCTCCGCTTTGAGCCTAATCTATATTCCTGACTCTTTTCACACTACGGTTGGTAACATATCCAAACACAGGCATATCTATAAAAAAAAAATGGGCATAATCCAAGAACATCTGGATGTAGAGATTCTTTCTCTATCAGGTATATAATAGGCCTCAATAATCCAGAATCCAATAATCAGAATGTTTTATCATTCATACAATAATTTCTGGGAAGAGGCTTTCTCGATTATTCTGAGGTGATGAATACATCCGGATTCTCTAAAAATCTGTACGAGACCAAAAGTGTCTTGATTAGATATAAGCCAGCAGTGGTGCACCTTGGGTGGGTCCTTTGGAACTTCTACCACCAGAAATTTTCACTATCCCTCGTAAATGTAACAAATTCCTACATAATTGATCATTAAAATGGGGCAGAGGTACATAAAATGTTCCACTGACAACTCAACCAAGGTGCAACACTGAGCCAGAAACCATATATTTTACCAATAAGCTGGCCAGCGATCTAGCAGGAAGAGCCAATGAATTTAATCTGTTTCAGTATAGTAAGCAAGGATGAACAGATTTTTTTTTACAAACACGCAATGCTGCATCATAATAATAAACTTCATGGTTACACTATATTCCTGCTGAAAAGTCAACTTTATTTTTGCTGAAAATTTTATTCATACTCGGTATGGGTCATCTTATAATAGCAACATAGAAAAAAACCCTGCTAACTCTAGGGGATATGTTGGATGTTTGCAGTACATAAAACTACTGTCAATTCAAATAGTTTTACATTTTCACACCACTAACCCTTTCAGAAATACATGTATGGTATGCACTATGTTTATTTGTTTCATGACAGTATTCATTATACAAGTGTAATACTTGTATCAGTTATTTTGAGTTAATAATTTAAATATTACTAGTAAATTAAATACTACAACTATAAAGTGAAGTGTCTGTTAATGTTGTTCACTGTGGGTGTTTACTAGCAAGTATGTTGCTTTCATTTGCATTCAAGTATGAACAACGTGTATGTACTACTATTTTGTTTTGCTGTATAAAAACTCCATCTGATGGAATACAAGTTTTGATTTAATTTATATTTTTCTTTTCCATAAATTAGATTTAATTCCCCAGTGATATTTCCCAAGTTTTCTGTTAGTGCATGTGACTTGATAAGCCCTGACTTGTAAAGGCAACATTCATTCAACTTCACAATCTTGGTGATTGTGCTGCAAATTTAATATTTGTTCAGTGTCAAGCAGAGTTTTACAACTTCCTGTGCATGTCTGATCTTAATAGCTTTTAAAGGCAGTACCCTCTAAGTTTTCCCAAGTGACAACCTTTAATCAAGCCACTAGTTGGATACTTGCTCAGTGTCAAGTAGCAGAGGGTGGGTACTTGAACTCCCTGTTATCTTGCTGCTCAACTGATATGTGTTCAGTTGCATCCTTTAATAGATTTCAGACTGTAAGATGTTACTCATTCTCTATATAAGCACCTGCATATGACAATGAATACAAGGAAACAAGTTGTATGACATTTTACAATGATCAGATGATGACGATTTACTATCACAGGACAACAATGGAGGGTTTAAGAACTTTATCAGACACCTGGATGAATGATTGGATTTTGTACCAGAAGACATTATATAGTGACATTTATACGATAATGTGAATCACAAAAATGTGGACTTAACTTTCACTGTTACTTTGTAAGATGTGTGGAATTCAAATATTACAAGATATTGTGAATCAGATCATACTAAACTACTAATTTAACACCAGTATGTGACCTATAGCTGAATTCATGAATAACACCTCAAAAATGACATAAAATTATGCAAAGGATAGTCATTAAAACCGAGGCATCCAAATTTGTATTTAAAACTCTTTTCACTACACTATTCTGTTTAGGTCCAATAGCATTGGTATTTTTTATCATACAATAAATATAATCTTATATCTGTACTGATTTCAAATGAAATTTAGGAAATTCATTGATCAATTTAAATCTTGCAGAAAGACAGTAATTATTCAATTTGTTTAATAAATTTCATTTGAAATGAGTTCTCATTTTGGATTATCTAAATATGATAGGTAAATCAGAGATGAATTACACTGAGCAAAGAATGAGAAGGTATCACATTCATACAAGCTGTGTGCTCAGAGTTGTACCTCTAAAAGAAAGTTACACAGTAACAATACATGACCTAAGTGCAAAGTGTGGTGATGATGAAGTTATTCTAATAGGAACCTATGTTAGTGTAATAAACAGTAATTAATTCCTTTGCTTCATTTAAAACCTCATGAAAGAAATTTTTTCTCGACAAGCTGGAATGATATATTCAAGTCCCTCAATATTGAATTTCATGAATTTAATCATTGCCTCCAGTGATTATCTGTGCATATTTTATTCTATCTATGTATATATGACTTCTGACAAGCTGAAATGTGTATAAGTGTATATTATATTGTTCATATATGTACCAGTTGACCCACTATAGTTACACTGATTAATCCATCTGGAATCTGTGCGAGTATCTGTGCAGCATACATGTGTGAGCTGTGACTTTTTGATAACATAATCCTTTACAAAATTGAAGACAAACGTTCAGATGGGTTTTTCTTGACCATATGTGTTATCTTTATCAAATATAATTATTATTATTATTATTAAAATTTTAAAACTAGATTGATAACAGATGACTGAAAAGCATGCAATAAAAAAAAATCACCATAAAATCAATGAAATGAGTTTATAGTAAAAACATTTTTATGTTAAACTAGAAATATACAAAAATTAAAACTGAAATAAAATGAAAATATATTTCTGTTTAGTTTTAGCTTTTGTCACCATAAAGGCTTTCATTTTGGAAAGGAATCTGAACAGATGAAAATTTCTAATTTCTACAATCAAAACTGGAGGCTTTATCTGGCAACCAGTTTGACATGGTGCCATGAGGTGTTGCAATGGCAGCTACAACATTGTCGTCATCATCTGAACCATCTGTACACAGAGGCATAGAGACATCATAGAAGGCTCTGATATTAGTGTGTTTGTGTGACCTATATCTCAAGCTATTAAAAAAGGAGAAATATATGAGGTAATGCTTACATTTTCTTGGCACCTGCTGCCAGCGATAGTCCCATCTCTGTTTTGCAACAACCTTTTTTGTTGCCTGAGAAATAAAAAAAAAAGTGATTCAGCAATCAGCATGTACAAATGAAAATTTGACATTTAATGCAAGGCTTTCTAATTCAAAAACCTGCCTAAAATTGTGGTATTCAAATCATGAAAGTACTGAGGTTAAATATTTACTTTCTGGCATTTGAGTTGTTTCCAATCACTCACCTGATCAAGAAAGTGATGATTCTGGACTAACCAGTGTTTCTCTTGACTTATATGGCTGTTCTATTAAGAATATAGATGACTTTGTTTACTGAAAGTCCATTCTTTCTACCCAAAGTCTCTGTTCATATGTTTTCATCAATTTCAAGTTCTTTGATCACATTCTTCAATATTGATAAACACTTACCAAAGGTTTCAATTTATACTTACAAATGGTGTTGGAAGGGCCACCGAATAAGTTCCAGAAAATAACCTTTCATGTAATAAAATTTAGGTTGTTAACTCTGTCACCTTATATAATTTTATAACTGGTTGAGTAAAAGCTATTCTGGGTTAGTAAAAATGTTGAGTACTTGCCTTACTGGGCATTGCTTTTTGGAAAGCAGATTTTCAGTAAATTATGTTTCCCTCAGAATACTTACTTGATTATATAAATGTTAAGAATGTAATCCCCTCTACATCCCAAATCCAGCCTTCCCAAAAATGAAAATTTATGTTTCCTACCTTTCTTATATTGACAAAGGGCAATAACTCTTGCCCATTACCTCCCATTGCGACCAACAGGTGGCACAAGTTTAAGCTGAGTGGAGCATCATGAACAGGATGTTCGCATTGCGGAGAGGATGGGAGGGTATTAAAATAATGTGATTGGATAAGTATTCTAGAAGGAACATAATTTACTGAAAAATTTGCTTTCTCCTTCAAATAAGTTCCCTGATCACAGTAACATTAGGAGAATAGGCAATAGGGAATTTTGAGGATTCTGCCTATACCCTGGGTAACCTTTGAGAGAAGAAGGCTGGATTCTCCATATGAAGAATAATCAAACTTTCCTAACTTCCTTGTAGCACAACCAGAGGTGATGTGGTTTACATCTGGGAAGAAGACATAAATGAAATCTTCTCAACAAATAAATTTCCAGGCAAATCTAGCAAAAGCTGCATAGGGTGTTTGTCTGCAGGTTGTGCTGATGTCAATCGGGTCTTTGTCACTATCTGTGCGATTAAGATTGGGCCTCCCAAAGCCAGAGTATAATTCTGTGGTGATATGGCTGCAGTCAAAGCCAGCCAACAGATGGGCTCCCCGACCATAGGTACTTGCATCTGCACATATGGTTACATCCATTTGGGGCTGTTCCAGAGGTATTCCTGCCGTAGAGTCAACCTTGTTTTCACCACTGATCCAGGAATGATAATATCTTGCTCATTATGCTGATCCTGTAACCGAGCAACAAGGAGCTTCACTGCGACAGCAATGACATTTACAAAGGGTGCATGCAGAGGCAACCCAGCAGGATGAGATCCACAGCACAATGAGCAACCTGTGGATTTTCAGAAACTTTTCCTGGCTATGATTCATTTCTTGTTAAAAACTGACTTTACAAGTTCAATGATCTGTACCACCCAAAGGTGAGGATGGCATATAAGGTGAAGGTGGGTGAGAAATGCCATACCCTGATGGATGAACTGTTGAGATGGACAAAGACTGAACTTTTCCCAAATAATAAGAAAGCTTCTTTCCTTTGACTAGAACTGAACTTACCATGTTTTTGGAGGAAGTTGTCTAAGTATGCCACCATGGAAGTAGACGAAGTAATACAGAACTGGGAGATGACACAGTTGATTTGTTTTATATAGGCCCAAGGATTTATGTTCAAACTAAAAGGCTGAGCACAAAACTGATAACAATTTACTCAGTATGCAAACCACAAGAATTTCCATGTGTACAGATGGATTGGAATGTGAAAATTTGTGTCAGATCAACTGTCAAGAATGGAGATGATGAAAAGGGAAGGAGTTGGCAAAACAAGACCTAAAAGCCCCACAGAGACTCTTTGGAATACCTACTTGCTTTGTGGGAGGAGATCAATCCAACAATTTTTGAACTCCACTAGTCTGGTGCCTACTAGAAGGTTATCTGATTGTGATATGGGACACGAGTCAACAGCAAGAGGGTGGAAGCTTGGTGTAGAGAAACTTTGTTTCCTACTGCCTCAGTATTACTGCCTTCAAGACTGATTGGCATATTGTCTCCTTATATAAGGTCAGGATCAAGGCTGCTTTTGAGGCTGTGTAGCAAATGATTCCATATCATCTCTGGTCATCACGTCTTTGATGATGATTCAGTGATTTTTTTTAATAAGGCAACAGTGGCTGCACAGTGAGGTGGAGGGATAGTTGCCTATGCACGTCCTCTACCTTGCCATCAAACAACAAAGGGGAACCAAAGGGTCAGACTGTGATGTGTCTTGAGTGAGGTTGAGCACCGCACTGCACAAGGTTTAAGGTTAGCAGAAGCCATCAAAGCATTGTTGGCTGCCCTGAGAATCACCTTTGCCATCCTAGCCATCGTCTCCCAGGGATGCTCATTGCCAGACTTCTCCCTAAGTCTGAATATCACCAGATATGCCAGATGAAACAATGAAGATGTCACTATTATATTGCAAATGAGTTTCAAAGTGGTTTGCCTTTATCAAACTTAAAGTAATGAGACAAAGTCAGACTGACCACAGCATAGTTCTTGCCTAGCACAGGGAGATCAGTAGAGAAGGCTTTGGAATGGGTCTTAGACCAGTGAGATGCCTAGCATTAAATGGCACTCATTATGATGAATGCAACAAAGAGATTTCATGACTCTACATGCAAAAGTGTCCTGAAGTAGGAGAAAACTTTAACAAAATTAATTCAGCCTGAAAAGTAAAACACTGTGCCCTGCTTTTCGGTGTGAATACAACACTATTGGACCAAAAATGTTTCATAAAGGTGCATATGATCAAAACACAAGGAAGATTCTGTTTAAATGAGTTTTTGTCCTGCAATTCATGCAATAATTTATTCTTTGTATTTCGCTTGGCATAAGTTCTAATCTTATTAGTCAAAATGCAGATCCCATTTTGAAAAAAAGGATGATCAATGGGTAACTGTCGCCTGTCATCTGAGCTTAACAATGATAATACTGATATTACTGTCAAAGATAGGTGATTTGTGGGTTGCTGTGACCTATCTAATCTTATCACTGATAATACTGATGCCATTGTCAAAGGAAGGTGACTATGGGTAACTATTACTAACTGTAAAAGGATGGTGAAAACTGGGCAACTACAACCCATCTAATCTTAATATTGACAATGCTGACACCATTGTCAAAGGAGGATAACAAATGGGAAACTGTTACCTATTTAATATTAACATTGAAAATGCTAATGCCAACTGGCAAAAAGGAGACAAATGGCTAACTGATCTATCTACACTTACCACTGACTATGCTAATGCCATTAGTGGGTAAGTGTGACCTATCTAAAGGAGACTAGCAAGTGGGTAACTGTAACCTTTTTTAATCTTAATATAACATATCTTAATCTTAATACTGACAATGCCAATTCCACTGTCAAAGATGATTAGTGGGTAATAGTGACATATCTAATATTACATTGACAAAGCTGCTGTCATTGTTTAAGGATGGTTACAAGTAGGTCACGTGACCAATCTAATCTTAATACTGACAACAATTATTGAAGATGATGAGTGGATAACAGTGACACATTTAATCTTAGCACTGACAATCATGATGGCATTGTCAAAGGAAGGTGACAGTTGGGTAACTGTGACCTATCAAATCTGAACAGTGATAATGCTTAAGTCATTTTCAAACAGGGTGACATGTGGGTAACCATGACCTACTACAGAAGTGTAATAAGTAGGTAACTGTGACTCACATGATCTTAACATTACCAAAGCTGATGCCAATGTCAGAGGAGGGTAACAAGTGGATAACTTGGACCAATTTAATCTTAAAACCAACAATGCAAATGCCACCACCACCTGAAAAGTGATACTTAAGTGTCAATATGCTGCCATAGGTAAGAGAAACAAAATGGAGCTAAATGCAAAATTCCTGATTGTGCAAAATTAGGGATGGGGGCAACGTAACTAATATGGACTTACTGGTCAGGCAAGAGTGACATGGGAAAAATTGTCTCAAATTCTTTTTGTTCTTTTTTTAAAGTAAAATCTGGGCTGCTTACACCGAATTTCACTTACCCAACAATGATTTTTAGTTGTCTTGGCTAGATGGGTAAGGGAACTGTCATCTCCTGAAAATGGACATTGTTAGTAATGATTTTCAGTTGATGTCTATAATAGTGTTTTATACTTGTGTATGTTATACCTTTTGAATTAAGAAGGATATCAAATCACTAAATCATGAGGAAGATTAAGAACCAAAAAATGTGAGATGTTAAATATTTACCTCAATCCCCTCTGAGGTGGAGAAACATCGGATATCCCAGAGCTTTATTGTTTGATCTTTAGAGTTGGAGATCAAGTATCTGGCATCTCCCTAAGGAAAAAAAAAGACCACTTATGATTTTTATGCACACTATGATGTTAATAAAATATATCACAAAAAATAAAACATTGCTTGCACACAAAAGGATATTTTTAAGCAGGTTTATTTATGTTGTGCCTAAATTTTGCATTTACATTTGTATAATATTTTTACTGCACTTCAATTCCACTCTGCATGTCCACTGAACACTATTCAATAGCATTAAAATCATAATATTGAACTTTTGTCATTTTCATGGATGTTTTATTTTTGTCAAGTGAGGTAATATTTTAATTTATTTTCATTATAACAAAATTATACCTCCCCCACCTCCTGCACAGTATACAGTTAGCACTTGGTCTCAAACTGTAATGTTAACTTTCTCCATAGAAAACAATGTTGATCCTGCTGTTAATAACCTGAACTAAATATTTCTCACTGTGAATAATTTTATCAGAGTGACAGTAGACATCAAATAAACAGTCATGTTCATCTGGGTGTAAACTGCATAAAAATTTGATATACAAAGCATTTATGTCGTTACCAAAAATATTATTGTTTTAAAATGCATATAGTTCAATCTCTTATACTCTCCTGCATCACTAGCTCCACATAATAAGCATGTCACAGCTTCAAGGTGCTTGTAATGTTAACCTAAGATACTGTCATATTTCAATTCAGCTTCTCTAATCAGCTTTCCTGTGTGTGTGTGTGTGTGTGTGTGTGTGTGTGCTTGTGTGTGTGTGTGTGTAGGTTGGTAGGAAGGTAGGTATGCATGTCTGTGATGAAAAACTAATGCTATTGTGTGGAAACCATTTTTCTTTTTTTAGTCAAAATGATCTTTGACCTTCTGACTCGCAAATCAACTGACTTCTTCCTTACCCCAAGCACAAACCATCTCAATGTCCAGGTCTGTGATGTGGAAATGATGTTACTGTGATGAAAAGATTTTTCTTATTTCAATTACAGTGACCTAGGCCTGCTACTTCTTGACCCCAAAATCAATAGGTTTCTTCTTTGCCCCAAGTGTCAGACATTTAAAAAGTTTAGCCCTGGCATGCGATGTAAGATTAATGTTAGTGTGTGGAAACCATCTTTATTCTTTTCTGTCAGTGACTTCAACCTTTGACCTTTTGACCTCAAAATCAATTTGGTCCTTCCTTATTTCAAGTGCAAGCCATTGACAAACTTTGAAATATGTATATGGTGGAGTTGTTGTGCAGAGATAAGTTTCTTCTCCATAGGGTTCCCAAAAAATTTTCCTCATAAAATTCAAAGAGTTTATAAGAAGGTTTTTATCAAGTTGTGACAGGTACTGCATAGGTTTAGGCCCCAATGGCTGACCTAATAATGAAAGAATTCAAATTGAATAAAAACACCAAACTTTCAGACTTCTAAGTATGTGTGTGCTACTTAATACAGTCATGCAATAATCTACTACAACATTAATCTTACAGTAAAGGATTTCAAATTTTGATTAATTGTTACGTTTTATACCAAAGAATGCCAGATACTGAGTGTTCTAAAATCCACAGGGAAGCACATTTTATTCTATTACACAATATATAAACAATATTCATATTAAGGAGGTTCAAGTACCTATTCAGATTATTGACACTAATTACAGTCCCAACATAATCTACAGATTATCCATGAGGTTGGATTTGATCTTTAACTCCTGGGATATGAACTCCATTTCTCCTTTAAGATCTTTCACTTTTCTTCTCAAAGCATTAGCTTTTGAAGTAAAAGGAAGGTTTGTACTTCTTTCTGAAGGATTACACAAATTTTTTCAATGAATTGTAATTTTCTACCATTTAAAACAATGTGCTGGCACAGACCGGAAACTGAACTATTGAGGAGTGAAACTGATTAAATTAACCAAAATAGCAAAAACCAATTCAGTTTTTTTCCTCACGTATTTTTTTTTTTTTTTTTTTTTTGTTAAACACAATTTTCCCAGGTTCACAACAAAATTTAAGGAGGTTCCATGTCAGGAAATATGATTTACGAATTCCAGGGTTTTTCCCGGTTTTAGGAGGTGGAAATAATTCCAGTAACTTCAACCTATTCCACAAATCAATAGGGTTATTTCTTATGCCAGGTGCAGTCCATCTACAAAGTTAGGTAACTGCAGATGATGGACAACTTCAGTTACTGTATCAGTCTTCTTTCAGTCACTGTGACCTTTACCACTGAACTTTTGATCCAGAAATTTATGGATTTGTTCCTTATACCAAGTGCAAGCCCTTCTCCAAGTTTGGTTACCTGTAGATGGTGAGTAACTCAAGTTACTGTGCCAAAACCAATTTGTAATAGATGGAATGACTGACAACCAGATGGATGGATGTACAATATTGCAACACAATATGCTATATGTGGCTGTCATACAAAGCCTAAAATGACAGGTCAAGATTTTTTAAATAAACCACATTCTTGTAAAATGTCAAATATTTTCTTTGGTAGTACATCATCAATATGTGCTTTAAGTGTGCTCTCATCTAAGTCTGCAACATTTACATGTGTAAACATCTTAATTAGTTTACTACCTGTAAATGTTTATAAAATTGGTAATCATTTAAATGAACATGCATGTGGCTGTCTTTGATGTGGGAAATACCCATTCCAATTAAATTATATATATTTTCACACCTCTGTTTAAGATATAATATTACTTACATTAGGAATTTTCTGTTAATTCTTTTCTTAATGATTTCAGCCTTCTCATTATCAATTGGTAGCCATTTAAACTGCTATCCAATTTTCCTGGCAAGTCCTTTTTTGCTGTTATTTCTGAGATCAATTTTTTGTCTGCACAGTGCTTAACTTCCTACTTTTCAGTTTCAGGTGGCTGCCTTAGAAGATAATGTAAAGGCTGGCATCATTTGGAAAAAAGAAAGAAGTTGTACAGCACATTACGCTACATCACACATCAGGTTGATTTACTGATTATGCTGATTTCTGTACACTACATTATCTACCTTGGAAACAAATGTTGTCTAACAGAACCTCTGATTAGTAACATTTTATTTTAAAGAAACACCATTTCAAGTTTGTATGCCACAAACCAAACATATTCCAGACAGTGTTTGGGTTGTTGTTATTGTAAGCCACAAACCTGCCATACTTCCAGTCAGTGTTGGGTGTGTGTGTGTGTGTGTGTGGGTTGGGTTGTTTGAAGACTCAAAATGCATGTTTTGAGGTCCAAATGGGATCAGTACACAAGAATGTATTTCACTCTCAATGGACAATGGCATAAGATCCACCTTTCTGGAAGTCCTCTACATGAGCAGCAGAATACCAACACATCTCTTGGACAGTCTCGTCTCTTTTTCTTTAGATGACAGTCCTTTCTTCATAAACATGTCATAATAAAGATGAATTAGTGTTTCAAGTAATACATTGATATTCCCTATGGAATGGAAAAAACAAATGAACAACTAACCTTTGAATCTATGTGAGTGATTCCATCTGAATGTCCAGCAAACATCCCAACTGGAACAGGATGTGATTCTTGCAATGTTCTCCTGTCCCATACCTGTTGTAAAAAAATTATTTTATAATCAGAAGTCTTTTTTTAATCTAATACCTAAGCATAAGGGGATATTGTTATACTGTCCATTGGTCTGTCCATCCATCTACACTTAACAATTCACAAAAATCTGTAAATTATTTGTCCATGACATGGTAAATACGTACATGAAGAGTATAATTTCTGACTTCCTCACCATGTGAGGAGATGTGGAGTCAAAGGTGAAATGCACAGTATTTTCAATGTACCACGACATTTTCATTTCTAACAAAATAATCAATATATACTGGAGACATATAATTTGCATAATGTATGAAACAGAGTTCTGTCAGTCCTGGCTAACTGTCAACATGATGGGGGAGTGAAAAACCAGCAAGGAGGGTAAATCCTGGCTTACTGTCAACTGTGTGAGGATGGAAAAGCCAGGAAGGAGGGTAATAAAAAGTGTGGATTTATGATGCCAAGTGATCAAAGATCATCTCTCTTTTATTTTTTTTCAAAAACCCTACGTGGTAATGAGTTAAACACGTTAAGAAAACCCAAGCCAGTAATATCTGAAATGTAGATTACAGTGACCTTTTGTTGCAATGGTGTGATATTAATAGACATGCATACGATGCTCTAGTTCCATGATTCTAGCTTGAACTGTGCTTGAAAAAGAATCATAAAACAAAATCTTTACCCAAAGTCAGTGAAGCATGAAATACACATCAAGATAACCAACTTTTGCAATGAGGGTATACTAGGCATCAAGATCCATCCTCTTACCAAGTTTCATGATTCCTGGTATAACAGTATGTATTACCAGGTGAATAAAACTCAGATAAATGCTAAGACTTAGCCAAGATTGTGCAAATTATGCACATGTTATAACCCCCTTTTTAATAAGTAATTTTATTAATTTCACTCCAAACTGTTGCCTAGGACATCAGAAAGAATGACTTTTATGCAATGAAGCTGTACATATGTATATACTTTATATGTGCAAATGCTGATACACACTACTAGCTCTCTTTCACTTCAGCAAGAAAGCCATGGTAGCTCAGTTGCTAGAGCATCATACTCATAAATCTATGGGTTGTGGGTTCAATGCCCACCCAGGCCAACTCAGGTTGGCTGCCCCTGTGTCAACTTGGGAAAGGCACTTATTTCCCATTTCCTCTGCATGTAACAGCCAATAATTTATCACTCTGTCAAGGAAAGCTAAAAACTGAAGGACTGGTTAACATTGCAAAAAGGTTACTGTAAAGCTAAATCTTACCTTACAAAGGCCATCATCCCCTCCACTGAATAAAATGTTTGAGCTATCACCAGCAAAGGCAACTGTGTTAACATCATCATCATGAGCTTCAATCTGAAAAGAGGAAATATACCAAAATTTTTCAATTGACTCCTGGAAACCATTTTTACAAAATAACAATAGTACTGTGAATGGCACAGTATATGCCCACCCCATGTTTAGGAGTTATCTACATTGGCACTAGCAGGGCACGTTGGTATCTACCAACAAGTCTTAGTGACCTTGACCTTTGGTTAAGGTATGTGGTCTTCAACTAAACTTACTGTGCAGAAACCATGTATTCTTATCAGATCTGCCATGACCATGACCTTCAGACCCCCCCACCCCCCAAGTCTAATGGTTTCTTTATTATCACAAGTGCAAACTATCTACAAATTTAGGTCAATGAATTTACTCTAGAAGAAATGCTATTCTGTTACACCCAGTTTGTCTTCAAGTCACAATGACCTTGACCTTGAATGAATAAGCCTCTTTCACACCTTAAGTACAAGCCCTCCACAAACTTTGGTCAATGTATGTGGTGTACAAACTAAAGATATCATATAAAAACCATTTTTCTTCATTTAGTTAGAAACCTTGCCCTTTGACCTTTTGACTCTAAAATCAGTAAGGTACTTTCTAACATAACCTGTATCTCATCCACAAACTTTGGTGATGGTACAGGGTTGACTACTGAAATTGTTGTGCATAAATCATTTGTCTTCTTTCACCCAGTGACCTTTGACCTTTTGACACCAAAACTGATAGGCTTTTTCCAAGTCTAATCTATCCAACATAGTCTGGCCAGGCCTGTTATGTAAAACTATGTTACTGTGTTGGAAGCATTTTTCTTCTTTCAGCCAGTGTTTTGACTTTTGACCTCAAGAAGAACTTGCCTGTAAAATTTGGTGAAGGTAAACTGCTGCAGAGCCAACATAATTGTGCAGAAATGGAAATGTTGAGAGCGAAATGGACTGGCTGACAAGGTCCTAGTATAATATGCTCTGCGAAAAGTCAGCATATAAAAATACATCATGATGAAATCAAGGTGAATAAGTGTAAATCATGAAATTTTCTGAGCACTGTGTGTACCCAACATGGCACAATGCATAGGCAGACCACAGTATATGCTAAGTAAAATGATATGCTAAGTAAAATGAAAAGCACAGTCCTCAATCTACTATTATATTATTAAATGGTGTTTCACAACAAGAACTCAGATTTGCTATCAGCTGATAAATGGGAAGTCCTGAGTCTAAGATGTTCACCTGAAATCAAGCAGTTTACATCCTAATGCATGATGGAAAGGCAGAACTATGTCTATACTGTTCACAGCTGAATGCTTGCTAGGTACAAAATTTAGAGAGATTGTACCAGTTGTTACGTAGAAATTACTTGGAACAGTACCAGTTTTTACAAAAAAGTTTAGAGGGATTGTACTAGTTGTTATGAACCAGTGGAACTGTATCAGTTGTTGTGAACTAGTGGAACTGTACCAGTTGTTATGAACTAGTGGAACTGTACCAGTTGTTGTGAACAATTTTAGAGGGATTGTGATAGTTGTTATGAACAAGTATAATGGGACTGTACCAGCTGATATGTACAAGTTTTGAGGGTTTGTAATAGTTATGCACAAGTTTAGAGGGATTGCACCAATTATGTACAAGTTTAGAAGGTTTGTAATAGTTATCATGTTTAAAGGGATTGTACTAGTTATGTACAAGTTTAAAGGGATTGTACTAGATGTTACATACAAATTTAGAGGGTTTGTAATAGTTATCATGTACAAGTTAATAGGGACTGTACTAGTTATGTATAAGTTTAAAGGGATTGTACTTGATGTTATATACAAGTTTAAAGAATTGTACTAGATGTTACATACAAGTTTAAAGGGACTGTACTAGTTATGTATAAGTTTAATGGGATTGTACTAGATGTTATATACAAGTTTAATGGGATTGTACTAGATGTTATATTCAAGTTAAAAATGATTGTACTAGATGTTATGTACAAGTTTTGAGTGACTGTACAAGATGTTATGTACAAGTTTAGAGGGACTGTACAAGATGTACAAGTTTAAAAGTATAGTACTAGATGTCATGTACAAGTTTAAAAGGATTGTACTAGATGTTATGTACAAGTTCAGAAGAACTGTACTGGATAATATGTACAAGTTTAAAAGGACTGTACAAGGTACTATGTACAAGTTTAAAGGGATTGTACTAGATGTTATGTACAAGTTTAATGGGATTTTACTTGATGTTATGTACAAGCATAGAGGTATTGTATCAATTCCTGCATGGAACAAGTTACTGCATGAGTCTCAATTATTTCTGATTCTATGCATTTGGTTTTGTTGGTTGCAAAGATTAAATGTACCTAACACTACATGTTAATTGCTTCCTCAACTTCTTCAAAATATACTGCACATATTCAAAAATAGGTAACAATTGTGCCATAACCAGTTCCATGTGGAATCTGATGTAGACTTCTACTGGTTTTGAAAACCTTTTTTTCCATAACTTTCATGCCCAGGGTTAAGACAAGTCAGCAAAGATTGTATTTTATAATATCAGATTTGTACGTACTATAATGAATGACAGCAATGGTGTAAAATATATTTAAAATTCAAACTTACCTTCAAGGATCTCTGGTTACTTTCTCTATCAAAAACATAGAGGCACCCATCATTTGCACTGAAAAAAAAATGACAGAAGGTCACAAAAGATGTTATAGTGACATTCGTGTAATTAACAACTTCAAAATTCACCACCTCTCAATAATTCAGTTGATTTCTGTTCACTGCTGAAAAACAACAGATGATTTTAACCAAAATGCACATGAAGTGTGGCACTGACCTTTCACACCAGGTATAAATTCAATGAATGCAAGAAAGTGGCACAGCTTTTTTGTGATTGAAACCAAAATGTTAACCTATGTCTGAAATACATAATGCTTTAACTGTCAAAGAACCTACCATTTAATTTTCTAATGAAGGGCCTGAAACAATTTTCAGCTCCCAAAGAGCTTGAAAACAATACTGTTGTTCTGATTTGTGCAAAAAACAAGAACTAAATCTATATATTATATTAGTTGAAGAAATCAATTTTTCTTGACATAAAGGAAAAAGACATTTCTGGTTAAAAAAAAAAAAAAAATCCCAGGCTCGGCTCCCCCTTCAAATTAAATGGTTGGTTACTAATCTCTCATTTTTGCAATGATATGTATCAACTAGACGCAGGGTTACTGGTATTGAAATGAAACCATTCTTATGTACCTTCATTTAAAACAAAGTGAAGTATTATAATCAACATTGGAAATGCACATAATGCTTCAAATTATTGCCTTGGTACACTTAAAAGTTCCATGACAGGTGTACTGTGTGCACTTTGGAAAAACCAGACAAGGAACAGAATTAAAAACTGGATTAAACAGTGAAAAGAAGCAATCAAATTATTTTACATAACATCACATCATAAAATCACTATTGCATACTCAATCAAACTAAAAGAAGAATTATCTCTTGACTGATCATCAGATTATGTTCCAGAATGGTATAATAAAGCACATTTTCACGTGTAACAGATGCAGATAAAACCAGTCTAAGACATGAAACATTTCAGTTGATTGAGCCTAGCATAAATGACTAATAGCTGATGATGCAGAATATGTAAACAATTTGACCTAACAGTTATTTTTATTTTTGTGAAATCTTCGAAATTTGGCAATGCGGGTAATATTTATAAGCTTTCTGAGAAACATAAGTCAAATGTTAACTTCAAAAACAAATACGATGGTGCAAGTATTTTCAAAATCAGCAGTGTAGCATACATATGAATCTCTTGAACAAGTGGATTATTTCCTAAGCATCAGCAATGCCTCTCATCCACTCCACCAATGACTGAGAACTCACATCTCTCATTTTTTTTTTTTTAAAATGTATGATGTGGCATTTCTGGGTATTATCCATGGTGGTACCAGTCAAGCTCCTTGTGGAGCTTGGTCTCAGAACATGTAATGTTAAACAGAACTGTTTATTTCTATTTGTCTTAACTGTTGTATGCATTTGCTCTTATCTCATTTTATACGACATATTTTCAATCTTGTCTGTCAACCTGCAGTGCAGGATAAACAAAATTACCAGTTGATTAGAATTTGTATGCTACTGAGGTAGTTTTGGGTATGTTGTTTTCTCACCCATCATAAAATCCCATTTAAAGAAACAAACAAAACAAAACTGGTAAGGGGAACCAAACATTTCACCTTCGTTGAATGGACATAAGTGATGTCTTTAACTGCCTGTCAAAACAAAGTGATACATATAATTTTACTGAGGATAAAGGGGATGTGATATACACATAATTTTACTGAGGATAATAGGGATGTTGTTGTTGTCGTTGTTGTGGGGCTTAACGCCATTTTTCAGCACACGGTAGGCTATACATGGCGGCCAGTATTAATGGTGGAGGAAGAAACTGGGAAATCGGCGGAAAGAACCACCGACCCACGAGAAGCTACTGGCAAGCTTTCTCACATATCCACATTCACCAAATCTTAGACTCGAACCCACGCAGACAGAGGTGAGATGGCAGTGATCTGTAACGGAGAGCGCTTTAGACCACTCGGCCACTCAGGGCCCCGATAATAGGGATGTGATATACAAATAATTTTACTGAGGACAATGGGAATATGGTATACACATAATTTTACTGAGGACAATGGGAATGTGATATACATATAATTTTACTTAGGATAATTTTTTCTGTGAATAAGTAGTGATGCTGTCATGTTTTATGAATGTAATTAGCTAATGGACCAAGATTACACTACTTCTCTAAGTCCCAGATACAAAGTAACTATGTTACCCACTTTACTGTACTAAAGTTGTAATGATGCTCTTGAATGATATACTTCCTTGTTATACTAGCTACAAATATTTAAATATGTTTATGTTGAAATTAATTTCATTATTTCTATATTTATCCTTTTTACATACCATAAACTGGATTGAAATACTCCTGATTTTAAGTGAAAAGTCCTGATCAAATTTTAAAAACTTCCTGATTTGACCATTTTGGGCTGTCATATTTATGGCACAGACATGTCAAAATTGTAACAGTAAGTTAGTGGGGATGACAAGCCCGTAAAAGAGAACAGAGTACAATTTTTCAATGATGACATAATACTTCTCTAAGTTTTAATTGGGGTAAAATGTACAAAAATGACAATTCTCATTTACTTTCCACAACACTGCAAGAATATGAAGATTGCATGTGAGATTTTAGTTGTGTACCCAACTCTTTTGCCATAGGTTCACCCAATTGTTTTGTCACAGGTGCGCCTATGCATCTAGGCAAAGATGTGAATTTCAAATGTGATAACACAACATCTTGCAAACACTTCAGAATCTATCACAAATAAATAATACATCTCATGCTACATACTGGGATGTCTATATATTATACCCGTCAGTGATTTATATTCAGTAGGGTTTTTATTGCAGGAAATTCTACAACATTATTCTTACCCTCCAAGGATGTCCCTGTTATCCATAGAAAAGATCAATGAGAATATACAGAAACTGCTCTCAGTAGGAAACAAAGGCAAGGCATGGTGAATCTCCGAGTCTCCAAATACATTGCATATATGAACTAAAAAAGATACATTGAAAAATCAAATTTACAATTAGTACTGTCACTAAACTCAATCAAAAAAGAGTGGAGTGTAATTCATGCTACCGTATGTGACTATAAGCGATATCATGCCATTCATAATTTGTAGCTTAATGCCATGGGTTGTAATTGGAAGAAAATAATACATAGACATAATGAATCGTATATTGCAAGGTACTATTTCCCTTGGAGACAAAAAAATCTCAAATGACTGACTGATACATCTTGATTGGAATGGCTATACTAAATGTGCGACTATGCGGAAAATAATAGCTGTGAGGTCTCCTTGGTCAACTATCTTCACAAGCAAGTGAGATGTCAATTATCCTCACAAGCAGGTGACTTAGTCAACCATCCTTACAAGCAAGTAACCTGGTCAACTATCCCCACAAGCTGGTGACATGGTCAACCATCCTCACAAGCAGGTGACTTGGTCAACAATCCTCACAAGCAAGTGACCTGGTCAACTATCCTTACAAGCATGTAACCTGGTTAACGATACAAGCAACTGACTTAATCAACCATCCTAACAAGCAAGTGATTGTCAATTATCCTCACAAGCAGGTGACTTGGTCAACTATCCTCACAAACAAGTGAACTTGTCAACTATTCTCACAAGCAAGTGACCTGTCAACTATCCTCACAAGCAGGTTATAAAGTCAACCATCCTCACAAGCCAGTGACCTGGTTAAATATCATCACAAGCAGGTGTCTTGGTCAAACATCCTCACAAGCAGGTTACAATGTCAACCATCCTCACAAGCAAGTGACCTGGCCAACCATCCTCAGGAGCAGGTTACATTGTTGCCATCCCAACAAGCAAGTGACTAGGTCAAAATTCTCACAAGCAAATGACCTGGTCAATCATCCTCACAAGCAAATGACCTGGTCAACCATCCTCACAAGCAAATGGCCTGGTCAACCATCCTCACAAGCAAACAACCTGGTCAACTATCCTTACAAGTAGGTGACCTGGTCAACCATTCTCACAAGCAAGAGACCTGGTCAACCATCCTCACAAGCAAATGACCTGGTCATTACTATCTTTACAAGTAGGTGAATATAATTGCCCGTTGCTAGTTTTTGGAAATACTGTATGCCTGGGATGCAAGTTTTCAACACCATCCTTCACTGCACATTTTATTATCAGCACATTTTAAAATAAAATCTCAGGTACACACAAACTGAGATTTCATAAGAGCTAAAATTTGAGGTATAGCAATAATTCAACTGCTTAATGAAGGCAATTTCATAAATACAGTCAAACCTGTCTTAATGGTCACCTTTACTCAGTGGTCACCTCTTCACAATGGCCATTCTAATTTCCCCCATCCAAATTTTATATACACATGTCCTATATGTAACAATCATCTGCCTTCCACTGTCAATAGCCAGATGTTACCTAACCAAGTAAAGGTTTCTACTTGCCTCAAACGGTCAGTGGCATGTATCTACAAAGACGGCTCAGTCTATGCAGAATAAATATTTTTACATAATGAGGAAGGCATTATTTTAGTGAAGGAATATTATGAGAATTGATGTGCATATACTGCTCATTTATCTTGGGCTCCATACTCCAGTCATGCTGGCAGTGTAACTTAAAGGTGTCACTAGTCAAATTCGAAAGCAAGGCAGTTTTTTATCATTTGAGTAGAGGGTCAAATCCTATCATTCGTTGGATGGTGGGAAAAGTAATGTTACTGCAGCAGAAATGGAAGTCACTTTCTGTGCCAGTATGACAGGTATGACAGTTTGATATCTTCATCTATTTGTCTGTGAATTAAAGCTATCTCTGAATAAAAAACTTTTTCTTTAAAAAGAGATACAAATTAGATCCCTTTCATTAGGGTTAATACAATATTTCAAACCTGTCTGTAAAGGCAGGCAAAATTTCTGTTCATAGGTCACAAAAAATAGCCATATACGGCTTCTTTAGATTTCCTATTCATCATAGGCTTCTTAAATAAGTTGACTGTCTTTTGATCTTTGTGAGTTGAGCAATGGCTAATCCAGCTATTATTTTTAAAGCATCAACAATTATTTCCGTATGTAACTTATACAAGCTGGCCAACAAGTGAGTCAGCCCTCTGTTTAACAGTCATATGTAAGCTGTCAATCAGTAGTGAAGTTATTGTTTTGTCATGGTGCACAAAACAAAGTACAACTGGTGATTATTCTAAGTCAGTGATGAATTAATTTATTGGATGGATTTATGTAAGCAGAAGCCTTGTATGGAACAGAAATTAGGGCAGAACAACATATACACATATTTTATAATATAAACAAATATCCTGATATGTAATAATACATGTAAACCACCGATTTTCCGGCATCCTTGGTTCCAAAGCCTTGCCAGATCAACAGTTGAAATAATAATAATTATTATTATTCACTGCATGGTATTTGTTCAAAAACCAATTTGAAAATCTAAACCTGTGTACAGTGGTCACCTGTGTACAAAGGCCATTTTTGCCATTTTCCATGGATGGCCACTATAGACAGGTTTGACTGTACATAATTTTATAATGCTTACTGCAATCAGACCAGCTGGAGTATGCCATGTAGTTACCATCAGGGCTGAAAGAGAAGAATGAAATGTACAACTCAGTTAAACCTGTCCATGACAATGGGTGAAATGAACAACTCATTTAACACCTGTCCATGAAAAAAGAGTGAAATTTACAACTCACTTACCACCTGTCCATGAAAAAACAAAGCCTGCAGATACCATCTAATTTTAAGTCATCATTATGCTCAAGTTCAGATAAACCTTGAAATAACAACAGATGCCACATTAGTGAGGTGGGTGTGGAGCTGCAATGGTACATCGAGACTTACCAGGATTATTGATATTTTAAAAGCAATGTGACACAGTAAAACAGGTTTTCAGCAAAACTATTGGGTTCCCTTAAAATTACTTCATTATATCCATATTTATTAACACTTTCTGGGGTCATGCTATGAAGGAATATTCTCACGAGTCATCCCCACTAATTGATATTCTGCACAAAACAGTAAATCTTCCATGGCTTTTTGTTAAGTAGCAATATTCTTTAGATCAACTTTTGTGCTAAATTAATTGGGTAACATAATAAATAAATATTTTGTGAGTTTGTTTTTGCTATCAGCCATACAAAGACGAGACTCTATGAAGTGAGTGAAATCCAAAGCTTTTCAACCCCAACCAAATACTGCATCATTAAAAGAAGTTTTGAAACTAAAAACCATGAAGAAATTAGTTAATTTATCCAAATATATGTGCCCAAAAAAGTGGGATGAGATGATTTACCTTCAACAAACTTAGTCACCTATTTTCCCATACAATGCTATTATTTAAGTTATGATGCAGTTTTTCAGATTAAAGAAAGTAAGCTTTTGTTATTTTCATAAAGAATGATGTGTTTTTTTGGTTTCTTTTTTTTACATATTTCATTAAAACACCAATGGCTGATTGATTTATTTTGCCATTAAAAAATCTGATATCTTTACTCACTTCTCCTTATTTTCTGACCACATCGCCCTATTCAGATGGGAGGAAAAACTTGATCTGCCCAAAATTGTGTGTCCTGAGCTCCTCCAGACTTCTTTGGGTATACAAATTCATTTCATAAAAACTTTCAATTTATCATATTCATGTTTGTACCAGCAACATCATACTCCATACATTAATATCCCCCACACTGTTACACTCACCATATCATACTCCATATAGTAATATATCCACCCATATTGTTACACACATAATATCATACTCCATATAGTATTATGATATCCC